>WITN01000329.1:0-89478 GCA_015025155.1 Lactarius quietus | reverse complement strand
CTCCCAGGCCCAGTTTCCTGACATCAGGTTTTCATACCGACGCTTGCCCTTATAAAATATGTGCTTGGGTGAATAGTCCATCTCATGTCTGAAGTCTGGGTTGCGAATCTGATTTTCAAGCACGTCAAGGGGATTGCGGAACCAGACCTCGTAAGTCTGGTCCATCCAAGGGAGCCTTGGTGCGTTAATATTGAGAAGGTCATGGTTGTATTGCACAGAGAAACTGTTCCATGCAATATCACCCTGTGGAATATTGTCAGTCAGCCGATAGAGATTCCGTGTGGTTGCCAATACTCGGAGTACGTTTCTGGGTACAGTGCAGCGAGGACTTCCATGAGTCTGTCAATCTTCCCAGCAGACATTTCAACAATGGAATAGAGGAATTCTGAAAATTCAAATTCAGCGCGCGACTCAAAAGGATAAAAATCTATCGGCTCCAAGGCTTCAACCTGAGGCGCATTGGGACCATCAAGTACTAGGTCGTAGCCATCCTTGTCACAAGGTGTACCTGAGGCAAGCCTTCAGCGACTACGTACAAATGTAGTAGAAAGCTTCAACTGACCATCAATGATAGGATGGGTGAGGATCCTGAGGTGACAGGGGCGAGTGGCCGGTCCATATGGAGAGCTTGGTCGTGGAACATGGCCGGCATGAGGTGGAGGAGGTGCATGTTCATGCTCAGGAGGATGAGCTGGGAGACGGTGTGCCGATGGTGGTAGTAGCGCCCTTGGGATTTCATGGGCAGCCTGGATATGGTGCCGAAGCCCTGATGGGTTGAGCACTTCTTCTTGCACCCTCGCACTGTACAATGGAAAGCCTTTCCCTAAAGAGCCTTTGTGGCGGCGGAACCACTGCATCAATCAAGGTTAGCGTGACCAAGGGAGAGCTGAGAGCTCACCGCTGGTGGCAATACTACTAGTACCCAGCTTGTATGTTTAGCTCATAGTTGTCACGAGAGTCCAGATATCGGCCATTTGCCAAGCAGAGTTGCTAGTGTGATGGTGGCATGAAACTCAGAATTGCCAGTGCTACGTAAGTACCAGGTCAGGATATGGGACAAAATGGAAGAAGTCACAAGCACAAGAGAAGGAGAAGCCTGAGCGTCCAAGTTTCATTCAAAGTAAAACAGTTTATTCGCTAGTTAGTACAAGTCGCCACAAGGCTAGTATCCAAGTTGCCGCGAGAGTATCCACTGGCAAGCCACCACGAGGGCAGTACAGTGGTATCCATGTTTCAACCCTGCTTCTGCATATCACCCCATCAGTTAGTGCCCCAAGTCGTCACCTCAGTCCAGTTGAAAATGGGAAAGAAAAGGCTCACCTTCAACTGAAACCATGCCATCCCAACTTCCACATCCGAGTCCTTTCACTCTCCGTCCACATCGTGACACCCACCCTGGCATTATCGACATGCCACGGGGTCGACGATCTACAGATCAAGTTCACACCGAGCGAATGGAGAAGGAGAAGGAAAAACTTGCCCATGTCCAGAGCCGCAAGACAACAATCGCAAAGACTGCTCAGATGGAAGCCGACATACGTCGGACCTATGAAGACAAACGTAGGCATGCTCATAATCCACCTCCTGTGGCAACAGCCCGCGTACCTCGCCCTCGTTTGCCAAGTATCAGTAGTGAGGAGCCCGATTTTGGTAAGCTTAGTTTCAAACAGTGATAGTTCCGCAGCCAGCTGACTGTTAACTCAGACCAAGTGGACAAGGTGCAGTGTCGACAAGACAGCGAAGATCTTGAAGAAGGAGAAGTCGACACTGTGGGTGCGCATGATGGCATTGATGACGATGAACCACAGGAGCTTCTTGACCCGTCTGGTGATGAACAGCCAAAGACCCAGAAGCGCAAGACAGCAAGCAAGAAGGGGGAGCTTCGGGAACAGGTGAACGTGGTCACGGTTGCCGATAGCCTGCCATCAACAGTCAAGAAAGGAAAGGGGAAGCGCAAAGCCATGGTGGATGAACAACCTGAGTAAGTGCCAGTGACAGGGTTTGACACAATGTTTCTCATTTGGACTTCACTAGCAATAACAGCCGGAACAAGAAGCCGAAAGGTGCTGCCAAAGCTGGGCCCTATTCGGACTGGAGGGAGAGAGCCTCAATGATGCCAGATCACGAGCCGAGTGCCAGTGGTGCCAATCGCCTTAGTAGCAGGTCAAGTTCTGCTGTTTCACAGCGTAGTACCATATCGTCCACCGCAGCCATTGGCAGCCACCGCACCAGTTACACCCCAACCGTGGTAGGCTCAGACAAAGATCAGCTTGGAGCACTCAGTGAGCTTGAAGGCACAGAAACTTATCCCGACGAGTCCAGTGCTGCAGAGGATGTCACTGGCAGTAGATGGGCCTCTGACCCAGGCTTTCTTGTAGGCCCACAAGGCAGGAGGTTGGTGCCGCGTGGTCCACGTCCTGTGAGTTCTTATCGATCTTATCACTGATAATCAATCATTGATTATGATCGTGACTATCCTACAGCTTCGCCGAACATATGCCACTATCATCCCGACCACCTCCGTTCCTACCTTTTCACCTCCCACTGTCAATCATCCACGTGTGAAGGAAAGGATTCGAATTGGTCACCTCCCCGCCCATCTTGCAACCCGGTTTGATGCCGTTTTTTCTCCTCACCTCCGCATGATATTTGGCAAGACCCATCCTTGGGAGATGCCCAACGACAAACACCTTAAGCAAGTATGGGCTACTGTTTTCACTGAAGAGGCCCCACTCGACTTCGATACACCCTTGGGCCTTATGGTCCACAAGCTTGTAAGTCACCTGTCACCGTACTCTAAGGTGGCCGCCCACTCGTATTCATGTCAACATTGTTACGTCCCGGGTCATAGCAAGTATCTGGCCTAACCCATAAGCGATGGGACGTGAATCTGGGGGACGCTTACTTCTACGTGATGACTGACGGCTGTTGGCTTACTCATTCTTACGATGTGGATTACTGATACTCTTACTATACGATGACTGAGGATTACTGTACGATGACTGATAGTAGTAGTAGTTGTGGCGTTAGTATTAGTGGACGATATCAAGCGTTAGTAGTAGTGGCTGTATCGCTGACGAAGGCGTACAGTCCAGATAGGATATAAGGTGGCTGTTGACTGATGTAGTCGACAGCTTGACTCTCTTGTATCATCATCGAATCTAGTCGGGTTCCTTTTCCTATCCCGCCTCTAGTCATCGCTCTCTTAGGGAGGCTCTTTCAAGAGTCCTCAAGACAAGTCACACCTTCCGGTGTTGACACGAGTTGCTAAGTCACGCTACTTGCCATCGCGTGTAGGGTCTAAGTCAGACCACGATCATAACATTAGAGTCAAGCTCTTCACACACACCGTGGCGCCAATCACTACCAAGGACGGTTGGAACTTCCAACCCTTCATAATCAATTCAGGGAAAGGGACGCCCCTGCAAGATACGTATCAATCGAGTCCGTTGGAGGACTGTCCCAGACGACAGACGAAGTGGAGTATTAGAACACTTCAAACCGGTTACTACGCCGAAGCAGCCACAGCTCAACGATTTCACCCTATCATCTTTCATCACGGAAGGTGTTGTTGGGTAGAGCTCAGGTGGAACCGAACGCAAGAATACTTTGAAGCAGCTAGACCAGCTGGAGACGATCTCAATGCAACATCCTACTATCAGAAGCAGGGACGTCGAAGAACAAGGAAGAATCGACGGAGCACCAGAGGAAGAAATACACTCGAACCTCTATCTCCAGAACTCCGACATAGGACACCAGCGCGAACGGACACCAGCCACACGAGTGAACGAGTCCAGACTCCATCTATAGAAACGAACCAGAAACCATCTACATCAAGAAGAAGAACCTGCTGTTGAAGAAATCATCACTCAAACAGCTACGTTACACATCCTGACCCAATCAGAATGGCCACTCAAACGCAGATTGAAGAACCAACACCATTGGTCATTGACGAAAGAACGGGTCACGTCGTAAACATGGAACCCAGAGGATTTACAAGCAGCACGACGGGCCATGGGCCCAGATCGAACCAGATCAACCAGGGGGATTCGACTTCGACTACAATGAACCACCCCCTCGACCATTCGAACAAATCAACCGAGCATACAGACAACCAAATCAAGGAGCCCTCCGCAAGGAGGAGGACTGCCAGGAGGTCCACCACCAATGGGAGGAGGTCCACCGATGGGAGGAGGAGGACCGCCAGCAGGACCGCCAGGAGGAATGCCACAAGGAGGCGGCAACACCATGGACAAATTCATAGGGAACCCCCCAAGCCTGTTCAATGGAGACAGGTCAAAAGTCGAAGGGTTCATACTTCAATGGGAGATTTACGCGGGGGTAAACGCAAGCCATTCCGCAATGAGGAATAAATATCAAAAAGCTATGTTATTCCTCACCTACGTTCAAGGGGACCTGGTTAACGCCTGGGTCATGTCGGCCAACCAATGGTTGGTGAGAGAAGTATCAAGAGGCGTCAGTCAATTCGACAACAGGCTGTGGAACAACATTCTGCAAGCCTTTCGACGACAATTCGCCGACGTACTTAGCAAGAAAGGGCCCAAGCCCAGCTAGACGCAGGAATCAAAATGAAGGAAGGGAAAGTCGACGACTACATTGCGCTATTCGAACAACTCGTTCGCTACGCAGGATACGACATCAACGCGGAACAAACCCTGAAATACTTTATCAAAGGATTACCCAGGGCGCTTTACGAAGCGATGTATCAACACGACGATCCCAGAACCTACGAAGACTGGAGAGCATCGGCTCTCAGGAGGCAACAAAAGTGGATACACATGCAGACGGTGCGCGGAAACCTAGACATGTTCAAAGGATCCGCTAACAAGAATCAATCGGGAGCGCTGGCAAAACTGCTTGCCCCATTGGCTCATCCCGACGCAATGGATACATCGGCGGATCGGGTCAGAGGAAGACTCGCGGGTGCAGAAGACGTACTTAACACCCCACGACCTCCCTTCCCACCAAGGGGAGGATATCTTCAAAGGCAGCAAGGAAGACGACCCGACTTTAGTCAGGTCCGCTGCTACAATTGCGACAAAATGGGGCACATCAGCCGAGACTGTCGCCAGCCACGACGAAACAAACGCCAACAAATAAGAAGCACCGAAGAAAGGCCACGAACTGACGAAGACAAAGCCGAGGACTGGCTGAGAGGAGTGGCCAGCGAAGGAGAGATGTGAAGGACCTCATCTACAAAAGTTGATGGGGACGGATTTTTCAGACGCCTGAACCCGACGGCCTGGGTGAGGGCACTCCATTGTAACTCTGTGTACATTATGCGCTACCGTTCTATGCGAATTCCAGTTCAACTACACACACGTTACAACACGGCCGAGATAAAAGCACTAGTGGACTCAGGAGCCACCGATAACTTTGTGAGCGAAAGCTTCCTCCAGCGAATGGGGATAAAAACACGATTGTTAGATACGCCAAAGCGAATCTACAATATCGACGACACGACAAACAAAGCCGGATCCATAACTCATTATGTCATTCTCCGCGTCAATGTGAACGGGAATGACAAAGAAATGCGGTTCCTGGTCACTAACATAGGAAAGGAAGACATATTGTTTGGATACCCGTGGCTGGCAGCCTACGAACCCCAGTTCGATTGGAGGAAGGGGACGATCAATCAAGCGCATCTCCCAGTCACGATCAAAACAATCAATGTAACCGACAGGAGGACGTGCTAGCCTACCTACTAACAGAATCAAAGAAGCACATCGTCAAACACTACAAGACGAAGAAACACGAGGACGAAGGGTAATGATCCCTGCGGTCGAACATGCAATTGCGGCCAAACCCACGAAAGAAGAACAAGCAGTACTACCCCCGCAATACGAAAGTTCAGAAAGGTGTTTGACGAAGAGGCATCCACAAGACTGCCTGAAAGACGGCCTTGTGATCACGCAATCACCCTCCAACCTAACGCGCCGACATCAATCACATGTCGACTTTATCCCATGACGCAGACGGAAGACGAAGCTTAGACGCCTTCATCGACGAACACCTCAAGAAGGGATATATCCGACCTTCACAATCACCCTACGCGTCATCCTTCTTTTTCATCAAGAAAAAGATGGAAAGCTTCGTCCGGTCCAAGACTATCGCGCAATAAACCGATGGACAGTGCGAACCAGTATCCGCTTCCACTGATAACAGATCTAATGCGCGACTGGGAGGAGCGGTCATATTTTCAAAATTCGACGTCAGACAGGGGTACAACAACATCCGAATCAAAGAAGGAGACGAGCATAAAGCCGCGTTTAAAACGCGAAGAGGACTTTTTGAACCTACGGTCATGTATTTTGGCCTTTGTAACTCACCGGCGACCTTCCAGGCGTTCATGAACGAGATATACCAACCCGTCATCGCTAAATTCGCGATGGAAGGCACGCACATACGAATCTACATGGACGACATTGCCGTCGCCACCAATGACTGCGGCACTTTCCAACGCACAAGTAAGCACACACAGCCGCCGTTTCGGCAATCCTCGAGGTCGCGGCCACCCATGACCTATACTTCAAACTATCAAAATGCGCATTCCACGTTCCATCTATTGATTACCTGGGGGTAATCCTTGAAAAGGGGATGACGCGCATGGACCCAGCAAAGGTCTCGGGTGTCCGCACGTGGCCAACACCAACAAAAGTCAAAGACGTACGCAGTTTTCTCGGTTTTTGCAATTTTTACCGTCCCTTCATTCGAGGATTCGCCCATATCGCCAAACCAATGAACGAGCTGACGAGGAAGGATGCCGAGTGGCATTGGGGACCAGCCCAACAAACTGCCTTCGATACACTCAAGAATCGTATCACAAGCAATCCGATCCTCGCTCACCCAGATCCAAAAGAACAATACGACCTCGAAGTAGATGCATCAGGATTTGCAGTGGAGCAGTCCTCATGCAAAAGGATCCGATGGTAAGAAACATCCAATAGCGTTCTATTCGGCCACCCTCAACGAGGCCGAACGAAATTACGACATATACAACCTGGAACTACTGGCCATTGTAAAGGCGTTGAGGAACTGGAGATATCTATTGGTGGGGTCGCCACATAAGGTCAGAGTCTTCTCGGACCATATGAACCTACAATACTGGCGAGACCCACAGAAGATCAGTCGAAGAGTAGCTCGAGAAGTACTGGAACTGGAAGAGTACGACATCGAGATACACCACCTCAAAGGACGAGCCAATGGTAGAGCAGACGCGTTGTCCAGAAGACCAGACTACGACACGGGAGAAAAGGACAACGACCGAGTCACGGTGCTACCAAACAAAATATTCATAGAACAATGGTTGGGATTATACCAACTCCCATCAAACAAGAGAAACTCGGATCAAAGCATGGGTAAACCCCCATGAACTCAAGAAGATAGACGGAGTATGGTTCAAGAATGGAAAAGTGGTGGTTACCACCAAGAAGGATGAGGAACTAAGGGGAGTCATAAAGCAATACCATGACGCATTAACGGCGGGTCACCCAGGGATAGCAAAAACACAAGAAATGCTAGCTCGACATTACTGGTGGCCAAACATGAAGACCGACGTTATGAACTACGTACGAGGATGCGCAGAGTGTCAAAGACATAAGGTCAACACTCGCCCCACCAAAGCACCATTCGAGCCTATCTATCCTCACCAGGAGCCACGCCATTCGAAGTGATAGCGGTGGATTTTATAACTAATTACCCCCATCAGACGGATATGATTCGATCCTGACAATCACAGACCACGATTGTCCAAGGCGACGATATTCATACCCTGTCAAGAATCGATGTCGGGAGAAGAAACTGCGATGTTGTACGCCCAAAAGGTACTCCCACGGTTCGGACTCCCAAGCAAAATAATCAGCGATCGAGACCCTCGGTTCGCGGCAAAGTTCATGAGGGAACTATGCAAAACTCTACAAATTCAGCAAAACATATCGACGGCCTATCACCCGAGGACAGATGGACAATCAGAACGCACCAACCAGTGGCTGGAACAATATCTACGACTATGGACAACGAGAAGCAAGATAACTGGGCCGCACAGCTACCTCTAGCAGAGTTCGCCCATAACAATACGATAAGCAGCACTACGAAACAGACCCCGTTTTTCACGCTAATGGGGTATCACCCTCGAGATAAATGGGCGTCAGGGACAATCAATCTACCCAGTGTATCCACCAGGTTAGAACAACTGATGGAAGCAAGACGGAGCGCGCAGGAGAACATGATAAAGGCCCAAAAGTCATGGGTCAAGCACAAAGATACGCCCAAATACGCTCTAGGAGACCAAGTATGGTTAGATGGGCGCAATCTATGAACCAATCAACCAGCGCCCAAACTTGCGCCTCGGAGACAGGGTCCGTTTGAAGTCGTACAGGTGATGTCCCCTGTGAATTACCGGCTCAAACTACCCCCGCAGTGGAAGATACATGACGTGTTTCATACAGATCTGCTGACGCCTTACAAAGAAACACGTATGCACGGCGTAAATATTTACGCCCACCACCCGAATTGGTTGAAGGCGTGGAAGAATACGAGGTCGAAAAGGTGATAGACTCTAGAAGGTCGGGTCGAGGGCGTAAACTCCAATACCTCATCAAGTGGAAGGGATACGCAGACTCGGAAAACCAGTGGGTGCCATGGAACGATGTCCATGCGGAAGAGGAGATAAGGAAGTTCGCACGCTTGAACCCGAAGGCTGAAACTCACATAAAAGCAGCCTTGACAGTACCGTCTATTCCATCACCCCTCCTGCCTTCTCATACAATGTCCTATGTCCCTCTCACCATTATCAACATTGACGAGATCACCATCCCCCATGTTGACACACTCAACACCTACGATGGCAATAACAACATCGATGACCCATTCTGCTCAGCCATCGAGCACGTCAGAGCCACAGCCGAACGAGACCAAGTCGCCCAAGACCTGGCCGAGGCTCGCCGGAGATTCCCCACACCTGCAAGCGGAAGAATGGAGGATGATGAGGCAGGAATAGGCCTATTGAAGGAGGTAATGACAGCATGGAGGACGGATCAGGTGGTGAAGAGGACGGCAGCGGAGAGGAGGATGAGGATACATCTATTAACGAGGCGAGTTTCAACCAGTCCGCCAGCTCCCTCACTACCACCGTCGTCGGTAGCAACCACACCTCCGCCACCTCACTCGCCACCGCTGTCGATGACGCCACCGACAGTGAAGACGAGGACGACAGCAGCGACGAGTCCTACCACGCAGCCAGGGTCGTCTGCATCCAGTGCGACAACCCTCCGAACTACTGCCACTGCGCTCCCCTCCCTATACCTCACCAAGTCCGCACCATTGCCGAAGAAACCGAGAATGAGGCGCGCCGACCACCTGCAGTTGCTGTTGTCTACGGACCAACGGCGGAACAGGGATACAAAGCGCGCGGTCTACCCCCCTATAGGGAAGAACGCGACCCATCGCCCGTCGCTACGCGCCGAACGCATGCGACGCGACTCCCTCTCCGTGCCATATCGCCTACTCCCGGAGGGTTCATTCTCAACAACGGGATGAACTGGGTCCCGATGGTCATCGAGCACGAAGGACGGAGAATCCCCGCCAAGTACGTACGAGTGCGCATGCTAGACAACCCCGAAGTGTTCGGGACGATGGGGAAGTATTCCCCCATCTACCGAGCCGACATCCACGCCGAACCATGCCGAGACATGGGTCCCACAGCTGAGTACACTCGTGAAGAACTCGGATATTTCCGCGCTGACTTCCGTGGAAAGCGACAGGTAGATGAGGCTCTTGCTAGGCTGGGGGACATCTCCCTCCAAGCTGAAGTGAGACGCTACCGCGCGTCCATGGAGGTCGTGGCCGAGCTCGAGCAAGCCATCAAGAAGCTTGAGGACGACATCTTCGTCCACATCGACAGGGCCATGCACTCGTCCAGGCGGTTGGGACGCGCTCATGCCCTTCGACGGGTGCGCGACGAGCACGAGACGGATGTCGGACTTACCACGGTGACGAGTTGGGTTGTGGAGCGTGGGTGCTCACCCTTGTAAAGGGGGTGATGTTACGTCCCAGGTCATAGCAAGTATCTGGCCTAACCCATAAGCGATGGGACGTGATCTGGGGACGCTTACTTCTACGTGATGACTGACGGCTGTTGGCTTACTCATTCTTACGATGTGGATTACTGATACTCTTACTATACGATGACTGAGGATTACTGTACGATGACTGATAGTAGTAGTAGTTGTGGCGTTAGTATTAGTGGACGATATCAAGCGTTAGTAGTAGTGGCTGTATCGATGACGAAGGCGTACAGTCCAGATAGGATATAAGGTGGCTGTTGACTGATGTAGTCGACAGCTTGACTCTCTTGTATCATCATCGAATCTAGTCGGGTTCCTTTTCTATCCCGCCTCTAGTCATCGCTCTCTTAGGGAGGCTCTTTCAAGAGTCCTCAAGACAAGTCACACCTTCGCGTGTTGACACGAGTTGCTAAGTCACGCTACTTGCCATCGCGTGTAGGGTCTAAGTCAGACCACGATCATAACAAACATCTACTATGATCTAGATTGTTGATCGCCTCTCAAGTTGGAGGCACAACATTGGCAGTGCAGGCCTCTTGGCTCTTCAGTCCAAAGTATTCTCGACTTTGCAAGGGAGTGATGTTGTCAAGGCGCGAAGCAAGTGGTGCACTTGGGCAGTTTCGCGCACTGAAGGGGATCACCCATTTTACTTTGCAAGTATCGTTGAGGACTCGGATGGTAATGTCCAGTCTCAATCAGTGCATTTCCTTTCATTCCCCCTTATCCTGAGCTGACTCAAGCCATGGGCCACAATTTCACACTTCTCCAGGGAATATTCCAGTCCAAACTCATCTCTGCCATACTCGGAACGTACATTAATGGTATCATGCCACTACGCCTCAACATCAAAACTGACAGGCCAGTTGGTGCCCTCGTCATGGCCATTCAGTCTGTACGTATCTATGTCTTCTTCTTCTGTGTAGCCACTACACGATTGTTTTGTAGGCAAAACGGGCGATCATGTTCCACATGACCGGCATCACACGCAAGCCACCACGTCCTGCAGCAGACTTCTCGAAAGCTAACTGGGGCGACCACAATAAGACTGATGCCGATGGGTTCCCTATTCCTGTATATCCGACACACACACTCGTGGAGCTGATCAACCAATTGAAGCCAAAACAATGGGAGAAGATTTTGGCCGCAGCCATCGAAGATTCAAGGGTGAGCTTGGCTGCTGAGGCCTTCCAACATACTTCAGCTTCTTCAGCCATCCTCGCCTCTCAAGGTCTACCGAAGCCGGAGCTCAGGGATGATGATTCAGATATTGACATGGACCAATAATAGTTTGGTTGTGATTTCTTGACGGACTCATGATGGCTTGTCGGTACTAGTAGTTAGAGTCCCAATGTAACGTCCCAGGTCACAGTACGTATCTGACCTAACCCATAACTCACGGGACGTGAACTGCCGGGGTGGATCATAGTAAGCGAGATGACGAGTCGCTCTCGAATCTTACTCATATCGAACTATGTTGATTACTGATATTCTTACTGTACGATTACTGATGTTCTTACTGTACGATGACTGAGGATGACAGATAGTAGTAGTAGTTGTGGCGTTAGTATTAGTGGACGTTACCAAGCAGTAGTAGTAGTGGCTGTATCACTAACGAAGGCGTACAGTCCAGGATACGATATAAGGTGGCTGTCGACTGATGTGGTCGACAGCTTGACTCTCTTGTACCATTCTCTAAATCTATTCGGCTTCTATCCTCTCAGAAGTCCGTTCGCGACGCTCCCTTAGGAAGGCACTTTCAGGTGTCCTTGATATACGTCACACCTTCGTGTGTTGACGCGTGTTGCTAAGTCACGTTACTTGCCATCGCGTGTAGGGTCTAAGTCAGACCACGATCGTAACATTAGAGTCAAGCTCTCCTCACACGCCGTGGCGCCAATTACAACCAAAGACGGTTGGGACTTCCAACCCTTCATCATCAATTCTAGGGAAAGAGACGCCCCTGCAAGATACATCATCAATCGAGTCCGTTGGAGGACAATACCGGACGAAAGACGAAGTGGAGTATTAAATCACTTCAACACTGGTTACTACGCCGAAGCAGCTACAGCCCAACGATTTCACCCTATCATCTTTCATCACGGAAGGTGTTGTTGGGTGGAACTCAGGTGGAACCGGACACAAGAGTACTTTGAAGCAGCCTGACCAGCTGCAGACGATCTCAACTGCAACATTTTGCTATCAGAAGCACGAGACATCAAAGAACAAGGACGAATCGACGGAACCTCAGAGGAAGAAACACACGAGGAGCCTGTATCTCCAGAACTCCAACATAGGACACCCGCAAGAACAGACACCAGTCACACAAGCAAACAAGCTAGGACTCCGTCCATAGAAAACGAACCAGAGACCATCTACATCCAAGAAGAAGAACCCGCTGTTGAAGAGATTATCACTCAAACAGCTACGTTACACATCCCTGACCCAATCAGAATGGCCACTCAAACACAAATCGAAGAACCAACCCCGTTGGTCATCGACAAAAGGACGGGCCATGTCGTAAACATGAACCCAGAAGACATACAAGCAGCACGACGGGTAATGGGACCAGATGAACCAGACTTGCCAGGAGGATTCGATTTCGACTACAACAATCCACCTCCTCAACCATTCGCACAGCTTGGCAGAGCTTACAGACAACAAAATCAAGGAGTCCCTCCAATCGAAGGAGGACCACCCATGGGAGGAGGAGGACCACCCATGGGAGGAGGAGGACCGCCCGCAGGAGGAGGAGGACCGCCCGCAGGAGGAGGAGGAGGACCACCCGCAGGAGGAGGAGGACCGCCCGCAGGAGGAGGAGGACCGCCTGCAGGAGGGAGTGGACCACCTGGAATGCCACAGGGCGGTGGCAACACCACGGACAAATTCATAGGAAACCCCCCAAGCCTGTTCAATGGGGACAGGTCAAAAGTCGAAGGTTTTATACTTCAATGGGAAATTTACGCCGGGGTCAACGCAAGCCATCAAGCAATGAGGAATAAATATCAAAAAGCTATGTTATTCCTCACTTACGTCCAAGGAGACCTGGTTAACGCCTGGGTCATGTCTGCCAACCAATGGTTGTAAGAGAAGTATCCAGGGGTGTTAGCCAGTTCGACAATAGGCTGTGGAACAATATCCTGCAAGCCTTTCGCGACAATTTGCTGACATACTCAGCAAAGAAAGAGCCCAAGCCCAACTAGACGCAGGCATCAGGATGAAGGAAGGAAAAATAGACGATTATATCGCTCTATTCGAACAACTCGTTCGCTACGCTGGATACAACATCAACGCGGAACAAACCCTGAAGTACTTCATAAAGGGATTGCCTAGGACACTTTATGAAGCAATGTATCAACACGACGACCCTAGGACTTATGAAGACTGGAGAGCATCAGCCCTCAAAAGGCAACAAAAGTGGATCCATATGCAGACGGTGCGCGGAAACCTAGACATGTTCAAAGGATCCGCTAACAGGAACCAATCGGGAGCACTGGCAAAACTCCTCACTCCACTACCGCACCCCGACGCAATGGATACCTCCGCGGATCGAGTCAGAGGAAGACTCGCAGGAGCAGAAGAGTTATCAACAACCCCACGACCCCCTTCCCACCGAGAGGAGGGTACTACAAAGACAGCGAGGGAACAGACCCGACTTTAGCCAAGTCCGCTGTTACAACTGCGACAAAATGGGGCACATCAGCCGAGACTGTCGCCAACCCGTCGAAACAAAAGACAACAGATAAGGAGCACGGGAGAACCGCCAAAACCGACGAAGACAAAGCAGAAGACTGGCTGAGAGGAGTAGCCAGCGAAGGAGACGATGTAAAGGACCTCGTCCTGCAAAGTTGATGGGAGGGGTTTTTCAGATGCCTAAACCCGACGGCCTGGGTGAGGGCGCTTCGTTGTAACTCAGTGTATATTTTGCGCTACCGTTCTATGCGAATTCCAGTTCAACTACACACGCGTTACAACACGGCCGAGATTAGAGCACTAGTGGACTCAGGGCCACGGATAATTTTGGGAGCAAAGCTTCCTCCAACGAATGGGGATAAAACACGGTTGCTAGATACACCTAAACGAATCTACAACATCGATGACACAACAAACAAAGCTGGACATATAACTCAATACGTCATTCTTCGAGTCAATGTCAATGGGAACGACAAGGAGATGAGGTTCCTAGTCACCGACATTGGAAAAGAAGACATATTGTTCGGATACCCTTGGCTAGCAGCCTACGAACCACAATTCGATTGGAAGAAGGGAACAATCAATCAAGCGCACCTTCCAGTCACTATCAAAACGGTTAACGCAACCGACAGAAGGATGTACTAGCCCACCTTCTAACGAAGGAATGCATCGTTAAAAACTAGGAAACGAAGAGACGCGAGGACGGAGAGTGATGATCCCCGCAGTCGAACATGCTATCGCGGCCAAGCCCAAAGAAGAAAAAGCGCTACACTGCCGCCACAATACGAAGCCTTCAGAAAAGTCTTCGACGAGGAAGCTTCGACACGATTACCTGAAAGACGACGTTGTGATCACGCCATCACACTTCAACCAGATGCACCGACATCTATCGCATGTCGACTTTACCCAATGACCCGAACAGAAGATGAAGCCTTGGACACCTTTATCGACGAACACCTCAAAAAAGGGTATATTAGGCCCTCGCAGTCGCCCTATGCCTCGTCCTTTTTCTTTATTAAGAAAAAAGACGGGAAACTCCGACCAGTCCAAGATTATCGTGCAATAAATAAATGGACGGTACGGAACCAATATCCGTTACCATTAATAACAGACCTCATGCGAGACCTGGGTGGAGCGGTTATGTTTTCAAAGTTTGACGTTCGACAAGGGTACAACAATATCAGGATCAAGGAAGGGGACGAACACAAAGCCGCGTTCAAAACGAGACGAGGACTTTTTGAACCAACAGTCATGTATTTCGGCCTTTGTAACTCACCGGCGACCTTTCAGGCGTTCATGAACGAAATTTACCATCCCGTAATCGCCAAATTCGCAACAGAAGGCACACATATACGCATCTACATGGACGACATCGCTGTCGCCACCAACGACTGTGGCACTTTCCAGCAAACCAATCACGCACACTCAGCTGCAGTTTCAGCCATTCTCGCAGTCGCGGCGGCCCACGACCTCTACTTCAAATTGTCAAAATGCGCATTCCACGTTCCATCTATTGATTACCTGGGGGTAATCCTTGAAAAGGGGATGACGCGCATGGATCCAGCAAAAGTTTCGGGCGTCCGCACATGGCCAACACCAACGAAAGTCAAGGACGTATGCAGTTTTTTGGGTTTTTGTAATTTCTACCGTCCCTTTATTCGAGGTTTCGCCAATATCGCCAAACCAATGAACGAACTAACAAGAAAGGACGTCGAATGGCATTGGGGACCAACCCATCAAACGGCCTTCGAAACACTCAAAACTCGTATCACGAGTAATCCGATTCTTGCTCACCCAGATCCAAAGGTACAATACGATCTCGAAGTAGATGCGTCAGGCTTCGCCGTTGGAGCAGTACTCATGCAGAAAGGATCCGATGGCAAGAAACACCCAATAGCATTCTACTCTGCCACTCTCAATGAAGCCGAATGAAACTACGACATATACAATTTGGAACTGCTAGCCATCGTGAAAGCGCTACGAAATTGGAGATATCTATTAGTGGGGTCACTTCATAAGGTCAGAGTATTCTCCGACCATATGAACCTACAATACTGGCGAGACCCACAGAAAATCAGTCGACGAGTAGCGCGAGAAGTCCTGGAACTGGAAGAATATGACATCGAGATACATCATCTCAAAGGAAGAGCTAACGGTAGAGCCGACGCATTGTCGAGAAGACCAGACTATGATACGGGGGAAAAAGACAACGAATGTGTCACGGTATTACCAAACAAAATCTTCATACGAACAGTAACAGGAATTTCGCCGAACCCTATCATACAAGAAGAAGACCGAATCACGTCATGGGTAAGCCCCCATGAACTCAAGAAGATAGAAGGCGTATGGTTCAAGAATGGGAAAGTCGTAGTCACTACGACAAAAGACGAAGAGCTAAGGGAGGTCATAAAACCATATCACGACGCATTAACGGCAGGGCACCCAGGCATAGCAAAAACAAGGGAACTGCTAGCCCGACACTATTGGTGGCCAAACATGAAGACCGACGTGGTGAACTATGTGCAAGGCTGTGCAGAGTGTCAACGACACAAGGTCAATACTCGACCCACCAAAGCACCATTCGAGCCCATCTACCCGCGATTAGGAGCCAATCCATTCGAAGTCATCGCAGTGGATTTCATAACTAAGTTACCACCATCAGATGTGTTACGCTCAGACCCTACTCAAGCCGCCAAAACACAGAAACAGCGCAAGTGTCTGCATGAACATTGGAAGAGCTGCCATGATTACCCAGAGGCGCATACCTGGGAGTCACGTGCAAAAGAAGACATCGAAGAAGAAGAGGCCGTATGAGCACTCGTAGCGGCAGAAGACGACAGCTACCTCGCTTATGACGAGGCGTGCAAGGTCCGCCAGTTCGTGAGTAACTTAATAACTCGCGGAAGTACCCCAGATACTGGCAGGACGGCTACTACAGGACGAATGAGGGTCACGTGACATGGTCATGTGAGGAAACCCCCGGGTCACGAGATCTGACCTAAGCAATAAGTCAGGGGGGCGCGAAGGGTGGAATTGTCCCAGGCCACAGTATGTATCTGGCCTAACTAATAACTCAAGGGACGTTGGAAGAAGCCATGGAATTGGCGGAAGACAGTTGTGTCCCGAAGACGACCAACAACGACGGATAGCGATTGTGTGGTGTAAGACCAGCGACCTGATGCTGCCAATATCAGCGGGCCGTGGCTGCCGTTGGGACGCACTCCAGCGGGCCGGGTTTGATCCCCTTTCGGGTATGTGTTCAAGATGGATTAGTCCAAGGAGCGCCTGTGTTAGCGCCGAGGCCATTGCTTACTGTTGCATGGCGAACTTATGATGTGGATGACATTTCCCACTTATGCTTACTATTGATTATTGTTCTCGCTTATTGATGCGATGAGGTGGGCTTATTGATGCCCCATGGTTGCTTACTCACTGGTTGGAGGTGCTTGGTCACTCATTGGTGGGGACGCTTACTTATGGCTTATTGATGCCTTATTCATGCTGACTGATGTGAGTCATTATGCTTATCATTTACTACTCATATTATGTGTGTCGCCTTTTGTGGCTTGACGGACATTTACTATAAATACTATACAAGTTGCGCTATGGTTCGCTAGCTTAGTTGTCTTGGAACCCACCTGTATTACTCTCAGGGAATTCAGACAGTCTTATAGCAGAGTCATCATTCTTTGTGACTATCTTGTTGCCAACTTAAGTGTTATGCGTTGCCACCTTGAAACGAACCTCAAGCTAGGCGGTACAAGGGGACCTTATTGGTTAATCGCCCTTTACAAGTCATTCAAGTCGTTCCTGAGTTCAGAAGCCGTGCGCTTTACTCAGAGTTGAAGCAAGGAAGACCCATCGGATCCAAGTCGGATCAACGTTCAGTGGGAACGTAACAAGATGGGTACGATTCGATTCTGACAATCACCGATCACGATTGCTCCAAAGCGTCAATCTTCTTACCCTGTCGAGAATCAATGTCAGGAGAAGAAACAGCAATACTATATGCTCAAAAGGTTCTCCCTCGGTTCGGGCTCCTGAGCAAAATAATCAGCGATCGAGACCCTCGATTCGCAGCAAAGTTCATGAGGGAGCTATGCAAGACCCTCGACATCAAACAAAATATATCAACGGCCTATCATCCGAGGACAGACGGACAGTCAGAACGTACTAATCAGTGGCTGGAACAGTACCTCAGATTGTGGACTAACGAAAAACAAGATAACTGGGCTGCACAGTTACCTTTAGTGGAATTCGCTCACAATAACACGATAAGCAGCACCACCAAACAGACCCCGTTTTTCACGCTGATGGGATACCACCCTAGAGATAAATGGGCGCCAGGGACAATCAACTTGCCAAGTGTGTCTAGCAGGTTAGAACAATTAACAGAAGCCCGTCAGAGCGCCCAGGAAAACATGATAAGGGCCCAGAAGTCATGGATCAAACACAAAGACACGCCCAAATACACCCTAGGCGAACGAGTTTGGCTAGACGGACGTAATCTACGAACTCATCAACCCACCGCCAAACTTGCGCCCAGGAGACAGGGACCATTTGAGGTTGTTCAGGTGATGTCCCCTGTGAATTATCGGCTCAAACTACCCCCGCAATGGAAGATACATGACGTGTTTCACACAGACTTACTCACGCCTTACAAAGAAACACGTATGCACGGCGTAAACTACCTACGCCCACCACCAGAATTGATCGAAGGCGTGGAAGAATACGAGGTCGAAAAGGTGATAGCCTCTAGAAGGTCAGGACGAGGGCGTAAACTTCAATATCTCATCAAATGGAAGGGATACGCGGATTCGGAAAATCAGTGGGTCCCATGGAACGACGTCCATGCGGAAGAAGAGATAAGGAAGTTCTCACGATTAAACCCGAAAGCTGAAGTTCACATAAAAGCAGCTGCAACGATGGTAGAAACGCCATCACCCTCCGCATCATCCAATTCAATGGCACATGTCCCTCTCACCATTGTCAACATTGACGAGATCGCCATCCCCCATGTCGACACCCTCAGCAACTATGATGGAAACAACAACGTCGACGACCAGTTCTGCTCTGCCTTTGAGCACGTCTGTTACATATCGCCTCTGGCGGTCATGTGACATTCGCCGCATCAGGACCAGGATGCGTGCAGGCCGACGAAGGCACGGAAGGGACACTGAAAGATCGCGTGGTTTAAGGCCTTGGCGGACCGTTAGGACGGGCACTGACGGGTCGAGGTTTGATCCCCTTTTAGAAGGTGTTCTGGATGGAAGAGTCAGAAGGCGCTAGTCCGAGAGCGCCCAGCCAGATGCTTACTGATGCATTAGTGATGGCTGACTGACGGACTTACTCAGGGACTTAGTAATGGCAGTAGTGGTTTGTCACTTACTTATGAATGCCTTACTCATGGACACATGCAGACTAATAGTCTCGTAGTCATCGCTGACAGCATTAGGCTGTTCAGTTAGTATATAAGTAGTAGTGGGGATGATAGAGTTCCTCACTTTAGCATTCTCAGATTCCCTCTTCCTAGAGTGGTTCCCTGTTAATAGCTAGAGTAATCACACTCGTTATTGTTGTGGCTTTCCTCTTGCCCTTTGCGGCACCGTTCTATCTATGGCTGTTCCCTGTTTAGGGGCAGTCCTTTGTTCACTGTTGCTGGTCGAGACGCACTTCGCCAGCGTCGGCTCTCGTCGCACGTCAAAGTCGTTCCTGCACAGGTCACGTGCAGAAGGTTTCGTCTGGTCGCAAACACCATTCGTTACAACGTCCGCGCCGTCGCTGAACGAGACCAAGCCGCCCGAGACCTGGCTGAGGCTCGCAGGCGATTCCCCATACCCGCAAGGGGAGGAGTGGAAGACGATGAGGAGGGAGTACGACCTATTGAAGGAGGTGATGTCATCATGGAAGATGGACCAAGTGGTGAAGAAGACTGCAGCGGAGAGGAGGATGAGGATCAAACTACTAATGAGGCGAGTTTCAACCAGTCCTCAGCCTCCCTCACTACCACCGTCATCGGTAGCATCAACCCTTCCAACGTCTCCCTTGCCACCACTGCCGTCGACGACACCGACAGTGTCACAGTTTGACATCGCGCGGACTACTTATCATCACGTTTACGAGGTCTCGGAGTTCGGGACGCTTACTACTTGGTTATGACTACGATAGTAAGCCGTTATTAGTCATGGACACTTACGCGTCGCCGGTACTTGGGTTTGCCGGTGTTTCAGGTATTTGTATTTACTTACGATGACTCGTTACTAGTATAACTGTACTAGGGTTTGGATTCTAAGCTGCGCTTTAAAGCCAGCGAGTACTTGTATAAATATTGTAACGACAAGACCAAGGCTCTTCAGCTTGGTCTTCTTGAATCATCACCATCGTCTTCTCTTCCTCTTGTCTTCCCTTCTTCTTCTCTTCGCGTCTTTCCAATCAGTCGATTGAAGCTTATCCTTCGGGATACCCTAGTGTCTATCGAAGCGACCTAGTGGCAGTGCAACTTAGCTAAGTTGCCCGTGATTTCCAACATTCATCCATACACTCGAGTATCACGTCACAGACCTGTTCAAGTCGAACCAGCGTTAGGTGATAACGCTACAGACAGCGAAGACGAAGACGACGACAGCGACGAATCTTACCGTGCAGCCAGGGTCGTGTGCGTCCAGTGCGACAATCCCCCAAACTATTGCCACTGCGCTCCCCTACCTGTACCTCCCCAAGTCAGTCTCATTGCCGAAGAAGCCGAGGATGAAGCGCGCCAACCACCTCCAATTGCTGTTATCTACGGACCAACGGCGGAACAAGGATATGAAGCGCGCGGTCTCCCCCCCTATCGGGAAGAACGCGACCCATCGCCCGTCACTACGCGCCGAACGAATGCGACGAGGCGCCCTCTCTGTGCCATATCGCCTACCCCAGGCGGATTCATCCTCAACAACGGGATGAATTGGGTGCCCATGGTCATCGAACATGAAGGGCGACGAATCCCCGCCAAGTACGTACGTGTCCGCATGCTAGACAACCCGGAGGTGTTCGGAACGATGGGAAAGTACTCCCCCGTTTACCGCGCGGACATCCACGCCGAACCATGCCGAGACATGGGCCCTGCAGCTGAGTACACCTGTGAAGAGCTCGGATATTTCCGCTCTAACTTCCGTGGAAAGCGACAGGTAGACGAGGCTCTCGCTCACTTGGGGGATATCTCCCTTCAAGCCGAGGTGAGATGCTACCGCACGTCCATGGAAGTCGTCGCCGAGCTCGAACAAGCCATCAAAAAGCTGGAGGACGATATCTTCGTCCACATCGACAGGGCGATGCACTCGTCAAGGCGACTAGGGTGTGCTCATGCCCTCAGGAGGGTTCGGGACGAGCACGGGACGGACGTAGGTCTTACCACGGTAACGAGTTGGGTTGTGGAGCGTGGGCGCTCACCCTTGTAAAGGGGGTGATGTCACGTCCCGGGTCATAGCGAGTATCTGGCCTAACTCATAAGCGAGGGGACGTGATCTGGGGGACGCTTACTACATGATGACTGACGACTGATGGCTTACTCATGATACGAACTATGTTGATTACTGATAGTCTTACTGTACGATGACGAAAGATGACTGATAGGTAGTAGTTGAGGCGTTAGTATTAGTGGACGTTACCAAGCAGTAGTAGTAGTGGCGGTATCGCTGACAAAGGCGTACAGTCCAGATACGATATAAGGTAGCTGTCGACTGATGTAGTCGACAGCTTGAATCTCTTGTATCTACTCCGGAATCTAGTCGACTTCTATCCTCTTCAGAAGTTCGCGTGCATTCGCTCCCTTAGGAAGGCACTTTCAGGTGTCCTTAGGTCTTAGTCACACCTTCGTGTGTTGACGCATCTTGCTGAGTCACATCACATTGCCATCGCGTGTAGAGCCTAAGTCAGGCCACATCATAACAGCTCGCATTTCAAAACATCAAGCGCACCGATATTCATACAGTACAATGGAGACACTACAGATGGTACATTTTTATTTTTACAACTTGGTATCCTTATACTTTTTAGTAAGAGGTCCAAGGCTGTCTGATTGTCAGCATTGTATAAGTGCTGTGTGAGAAAGGCGTACCTTTCTTCATCTGTTCCCCAATCAAGGGAAACGGTGTCCTCACTGTTCATCATCGGGTCCCAAGCCGAAAGATCAGGCTCAGGCGTTGGTGCACGAGACCCTGCAGGAGTCACATCACGAGACCCATATAATTGGTCTATGATCCGCATTTCTGGAGTAGTAGGTTCCAGTACCTCTCCACGCATCATGGCTTCTCCTTGTCTCCGCACAAAGTCCTGATGTTGTCTGTAGACAATGTCTATCAGCTCAGCAGAACTACGAGCTCTGAGAGTTTGTGTATGCGTGCAGTTACCATACTCATCTTTAGTGTAAAGATGGTAGGTTTTGCCCGTCGCAACAGCAACTTCCAGAGGAGGAAGATTTGGATGACCGACATACCCAACTTCGTGTAGTTCATACTCCCCTGTCTCGGGAGTTGGAGCACGATTCTCTTTATCAGAGTCTCGTGAGTCCAATGACATATCATCGAAGACGGAGGCCAATTCTGACTCACCGTAGGTAGTTGTGCGCTCAAAGTCCTCCGTATAATTGGAAGGACCCGGCTGCGACATGTCGATATCGACTTCGGAGTCATACTCCTCGTCGTGGTTCCAATTGGAACGTGTGCGAACTTCTTGATCGAAATCAGAGAAGCGCTGCTCAAGCATCTTCGTCGTTTGGATAGTCGCTGGGACTTCCAAACGCTCAGCGAGCGTAAGTGCGTTGTTAACGGAGGGGTAGATGCCCGGAGTCCTAGTAGTAGGAGGGGACTTAGAGACGGTGCGGGTGGTTATAGATGAATGCCCAATATGGGTGATAGTGGATGAAGTGGGAGATGGGAGTGCGGCGACGGATGCGATGTGGGAATGGCCTTGAGGTTGACCACGACCCTTGCCCTTGATGAACTTGCCACGTCCTGCACCCCTGGTACCGTGCTGGTTGTTAGACCGCTGCTGGTTATTAGGTGTGGTGGACGATGAAGGCTGCAGCTGACCACCCTGCTTCGAAAAGCGAGGGTTATCACGCTTGCGCTTCACGGCAGAAATCTTCTGGGCTGATAGCCTGCTCTTAACTTGTCCTCGGTTAGCTTCCGTCTCATAATGGTTTATAACAGTTGTCCGGACATCGATCAACGAAAGTTGATCAAGCCGGGTAGATGAGAGGATAATGGGAATGAGGTGTTCCCATTTAGACGGAAAGTTAGCCATGAGGATCATAGCTTGTAAGAGGGGGTCTAGCTCCATGTTTCGCGTAGATATACCGAAGCCAAATTTGACTTCAGCAAGGCGTCCAATGGTGGCAGCCATCTTGTCAAAGACAGCACCAGGATGCTGATTCGGATTGAACCGAATGCTAATCACCTCCTTGAAGTCCTTGTAGATACTGGGGACAGAGGGAAGTGAATAGGCATCAGCAAGATGTCGCCAAAGATCATCCGCATGATCATTAATCGCGAAATTCTGCTGTATTGCAGCGGAGAGGCAGAGGGTTATACATCCAACCGTCATCGCATTCTTGTCCTGCCATAGTTGCAGGGAATGCTTGTACTCATCCACGTCTTCAGTGTACTGCTCAGCTTCTTTTTTATACAAAGCCATCTGAGCATCGTAAGCATCCTGCTCAAGCTGTGAAGCGGTAGCAGCAAGTGCTTTCGGCTCCTCCGGTTTGGTAGGAATAGAAGGGATGGGATGAGTGCCGTCGATAAAGCCCCAAAGGCCTTGCGCCATAAGGTAGGCTTTCATCGCACGTGCCCAGCTGCCATAGTCTTCACCGTTGAAGACAGTGACAAAGGTACTGAGTTGGGACGTCATAGTATCTGTGAAGGCTGATGAGACATCAGCATGCTATTCACAATACTGGTATGAGTAAAAAGAGAGCCTTGGCATTAGCTATCTTCCTCGTACTAGCGAGGTAGAAGCTGCCCCAGGGGTCCGTCACATTCTCCTCTGAGAACTGGTCGGTGCCACACGATGGGGTCTTATTGCGCCCTTCAAGGGACACAATGCCAGGTTGCCAAAGGTAACCTCGATGGTGTTGTCGACAACAGCTACTGTAGTTAAACAGCTCGACAATCATCATCGTTCGCAATGAACGCAATGGTACCCATGTAGCAGGGCCCATAACCTGTTGCGCAGCAACTAGCGCAGCAAACAGTGTCATGGAGTCTCACCTTGTGAAGGTTTAGAGACTGATAGAGTGGTTTGTAGAGAGGAGTGCTCAAGTGTGCGTAGAGTGAACGACTTGTATTCTTAGAGGGGCTCTACTCCCCTCATTTATAGGAAAACCGGTCCCTATGGTCCACCCATGTCCGTTTGCATAAAAGTGATGAGTAAAGGTGTCCACAATATCGCGTTTTCAGTGACGCCTGATGTGAAACACCCCAGAAGTCTTCAATATCACCACGTGTGATACTGATAAGACTTGTGCCCTCCATATTGGAGTTGCGCCCACTTTGTGCGTAACGGAGTACCCTAATATGGTAATCATATGTACGATACTACTGTAATGTCGTAACTGCTATAGATAAGATACGTATGTACTTATTACGTTTCAACATTTCCCACTCTGTGGCCAACTATACTGGCCCTTGGCCTCATGCCTCATGGCCACATCCCATAGCAACCACAAACACAAGTTGTTAAGTTTTTTTTTTCACATTTTTTTCCTGTCACATCTCAAACCATTGCAGGGCAACAGCAATCCAACACTGCCATGCAAGCCAACCTACCAGACCCTTCGCCCAACAATGGCCATGTTGAGCCCAAGTGTGCCACCCCTCTGCCTCGCCAACTAAGTCGCTGCTCCCCCCACCACACAGCTATTGCAGCTGTACACCCATGATTTGTGGAGCAAGGTGGGTGTTATGTTCGACTGGATGTATTGGCTCGACTTGAGTGGCAAGTGTGGAGTACCAGTTATACTGGGGATTCTGGTGTTGATGTCTTCAAAGAGACTGCCAAACCTCCCCCGATGAGGGTCGTGGATATGGTGCCGACAGTATGTGAGAGCGTAGGGAATAACCCTAGGCGGAGTAGTGAATATACAAGCTACGGAGTTGATATGAAGTATCTCTGAACATCGTAGAGAAGAAGGTTGGAACTGACAAGTCGACTGGACTTGGATGCAGCCCAGGGTTTGCGACAGTGTGAAGTCGATGAGATTCAAGAACTCAGACCTAGAGTCTCAGTACGCTACAAGTACAGGTTATATACAAATCAGGAAATGCCACTACTGGTAGTCAGGATACTAGGAGCGCCACTAATACTACTAGTATCAGTATAAGTATGAGGTCATATGGAACGGCGTCGAACGAGATAGAAGGTCAGAGTTGATAAGAGTGGGTCATGAGACCGAGAGGGCGCACGGGGATGGGGATTATGAAATAGAATGTGAAAATGGTCCCAATGATAGTCCATATGATACTAAATGCTGTGGCAAAAGTTCAGACAAAATGGTCAACATATGTGGCATATGTGGTTGATCGTAACAGTGGGCCTGCCCCACCTATATTGTAACGAACGGACATGGTAAGGGGGATGACGAGTCGCTCCCTAATACTTACCAATGCGATGAGGATGATGACTTGTAGCGTTATCACTTGACGCTTGTTCGACTTGAACCGATCTGTGACGTGATACTCGAGTATATGGATGAATCTTGACTGACACGGGCAACTTAGCTAAGTTGCACAGCCACTAGGTCGCTTGGTAGACACTAGGGTATCCCGAGGGATAAGCTTCAATCGACTGATTGGAATAACGCGAATGGAAGAAGAGGAAGACGATAGTGATGATTCAAGAAGACCAAGCTGGAGAGTCTTGGTCTTCACTACACGACTTATATACAGTTACACGCTGGCTTTAAAGCGCAGCTTGGAATACTGAACCCTAGTACACCTATCCTAGTAATGAGTCACTATCTATCCTGAAACACCGGCGAACCCAAATGCCGGCGACGCGTAAGTGTCCATGACTAATAAGGGCTTACTATCGTAGTCATAACCGAGTAGTAAGCGTCCCGAACTCCGAGAACTCGTAATGATGATGACTATCAGTCCGCGATATGTCAAACCGTGACATTACCCCTTTTTCAGGTAGAACGTCCTCGTTCAAACACCCAAGGAATAATAGTCGCACCTCGACAAATCGAAACCTCCTGATCCATGATCCGCTGTAGTCCATTAGCCCCTCTAGCCGACGCGTACACTTCCTGACTTCGTTACCGACTACATACTGCTCATTTTCTAGAGCAGTAATGCGTTCCGCTATTTCGGAGTACCGACTGGTGACAGCCCGGTATCGAAGGACCTCCGCCCATAGCGACCGATCAGGGATCTGCCCCATGGCCATGTCGACCCCTTGGCGATCACCAAAATCCTGTCGCAAGTACCGCAATTGGTCATGCGTGTAGTGGCGGTCGTTATCCACGTTCTCGAAATCAGGAGCTGCGTGGACTTCACCTTGTTGGATCTCCCCTCCCTTCTTCATGCATCCGTAGACAATAGGGTTGTTGCCAGGCATCACGTGAATGTACTTGGCGACAGTGATATGACCATTCTCGGTCATACGGAAGTTAATGAACCTGGGAGGAATATTTAGTTCAAAACCGTCGGGGGCGTCAGCTTTGTCTCGAGCGCGCTGTTGGTCAGCTGGAACTCCGCCTCCTCGGTAGTCAGGGAAGCAAGGGCTTTCTTTTGACGCTCCCACACCAGCTCTTCTTCCTCGCCTCGCCCTCCTCGGCACAAGTGGTATCCCTTCATCCTGGGACTCCGATACTTGGCGGGGATCTTGGTTTTCTTTGTCTGAATCGGGCTCTTGAGCTCGGAGGGTGGCACGGATGTGAATACCCCAGGACGTCGCGGGGTCCATGATGACGTTGGTAGGGGGGTCGACGTTAATATATGAGGCGTTGGCGGCGGAGGGATTTTGACGGGGTCGTTGTTACATGTACAATTGTAGATGAGTTGTCTGCAATCGTAGTGGATGTGGGAGTCGTCGGCGTCAGGATGGCCTGGACATGACAAGGCGGTTTGCTTACAACTTCCACAAACTCTGACCACGTCACTGAGGTCGGAGCCGCTTGGAATCTTGATAAGCGTTTGTGGAACAATGAGATTCTCGACTCGAGTAGGAACTCCCTCCTCCACCTCCGATTGGTCTTCCTCCAATCTTCCAGTATCGTGTCCGCATACATCAGGGGTTTCGGGGATGACGTCCCCGGGTTCGATGCATCGGAAGGCAGCGGCGATCTCGGCATAAGTGGGTTGAGTAACAGTGGGAAGATGGTAAGACGTTTGTGAGTTAGTGGAGGCAACAGTGGGGAAGTAGTCATTGTTCGTCGAAGGAAGAACTGATGTGCTTCATCCAGTGAATGGCCTGTCTTTATACGTGAGGGAGTAGAATTCAATGTCCGTTTGAACTCAGCTAAGGCGTCAGGGGCATGTACATCAGTGGCATTGACCCACTGCGACTCCGAGTCTGGGTACCCCTTCCATTTGATAAGGAATTGTTTGCGCCTTGTTCTGCCGAATTGCCGTTGGTCTAGAATCTTCTCAATTTCGTATTCCTCTTCGCCATCGATTAATTCAGGGGGAGGTCTTGGGAAATTTGGTCCATGAAAGGAAGTCTCTCGATAGGGGGTGAGAAGATCGATGTGAAACATGTCATGAATGCTCCATTTGGTGGGTAATTCCAATCGATAGTTGACAGGAGACATCACCTGGATGATCTGGAACGGTCCATGTCGTTTGGGCGCAAGCTTGGCGCTTGGCTGATGCGTCCTCAGATGACGTCCTTCTAGCCATACACGATCCCCGATTTGGAATTTGGGCGTATCTTTATGTGATACCCATGACTTCTGGGCTTTGATAATTTGTTTTTGAGCGTGTTCCCGTGCCTGTTTGAACTGATCAAGGCGCAACACCACTTGCGGCATAGGACTGGGCGTTGAATTCCAATCAGCACGAGGATTATGCCCCATCAATAGGAAGAATGGAGACTGCCCTGTGGCTTCGTTAGGCCAATTGTTATGCGTAAACTCTGCTATTGGAAGATAAAGATTCCAATTGTCTTGTCGTTCATTTACCCAAAAGCGGAGATATTGTTCGAGCCATTGGTTCGTTCGTTCTGATTGTCCGTCTGTACGAGGGTGATATGCGGTGGAGATGTTCTGTTTTATTCCCAATTGTTTGCATAGTTCTCTTGTGAACTTGGACGCGAATCTGGGATCTCTGTCGCTAATGATTTTGTTTGGTAATCCATACCGCATGAACACATGTTTGATGTACAACGCTGCTGTTTCTTCTGCGTTGATCTCTTCATTGCAAGGAATGAACACAGATGCTTTGGTACAGTCATGATCGGTGACGGTAAGGATCGAATCGTAACCCTGTGCGACAGGTAGTTTAGTGATGAAATCGAGAGCGATAGTCTCGAAGGGCATAGCTTCCGGTTTAGGGTATATGGGTTGTAGTGAAGCCCTAATAGGGCGATTATTGATTTTGTGTCGTTGGCATTCCGCACAGCCTCTAACGTATGCCAATACGTCTTGTCGGATTGTTGGCCACCAATAGTATCATTCTACTATTTTGCCAGTTTTGCTTATTCCTGGATGACCATGTACTGGGGTGTCGTGATGAGCGGCGATAATTGATTTTCGCTCTTCACTTCCCTTGGTAATTACTCTTCTTCCTTCTTTATACCATTCCCCATTGATCCTTTTCAGTTTGTGTGGATCTACCCAAGGTTTGATAATGTCTTCGTCTTGTTCACCTTCGTGATTGGTTGACCTCATTTCTTCTACCGTGATTGTTGCAAATGACTGATTAGGCATTCCTGTTCGGTGGGCGTTGTTGGTTCGTATGAATATTTTATCAGGTAACACCGTGACATTTTCATTGTCTTGTTCCCCGTGATCGTAGTCGGGTCGTCTTGACAATGTGTCCGCTCGTCCGTTTGCAGTCCCCTTTATGTGGTGAATTTCGAGATCATATTCCGACAATTCGAGTACTTCCCTCGCAACCCGTCGACTGATCTTTTGTGGTTCTCTCCAGTACCGCAAATTCATGTGATCTGAGAATACTTTGATTTTATGGGGTGATCCCGCTAGTAGAGGCCTCCAGTGTCGTAACGCTTTGACTATTGCCAATAGTTCAAGGTCGTAAATGTCATAATTTCGTTCTGCTGTATTGAGGGTTGCGGAGTAATAGCCTATAGGATGTCTTTTGCCATCAGTTTTCTTTTGGAGTAACACCGCTCCCACCGCGAAACCTGAAGCATCTACTTCCAATTCGAATTGATCTTTCAATACCGGATGTGCCAACACAGGTTCGCTTGTAACCCGCTTTTTCAGTACGTCAAATGCTTGTTGTTCCGTTGAGCCCCATTGCCATTCCGTTGTTTTCTTCGTGAGATTGTTTAGTGGTTTGGCAATTGACGCAAATCCCTTTATGAATAGACGGTAAAAATTGCAAAAACCCAAAAAGATCGTACGTCCTTCACTTTGGTTGGTGTTGGCCAATTTTTAATGCCCGCGATCTTTACAGGGTCCATACGTGTTACCCCTTTTTCAAGGATTACCCCCAGGTAATCAAGGGATGTCGAATGGAAGGTGCATTTCTCCGGCTTGAAAAATAGGTCGTACTTCACAGCTATTTTCAGTACATCCCGAACTGCGTTGACATGGTCAGCAAGATTTGTTCGGGTAGCGATACCGATATCGTCCATGTAAACCCGAATGGTGGTCCCTTTTTCGTCATGTTTTGCAATCGTGTCCCGATATATATGATTCATCATGGTTTGGAATGTAGCGGGGGAGTTGGTTAGTCCGAAGAACATCACCGTGGGTTCGAAAAGTCCATATGGCGTTTTAAACGCCACTTTGTGTTCATCGCCTGCTTTGATACGAATGTTGTTGTATCCCCACCGTACGTCGAGTTTGGTGTATATATGTGCACCGCTAAGGTCTTTGATGAGGGTTTGAATCAACAGCAATGGGTAGTTGTTGCGGATCGTGAATTCGTTAATTCGTCGATAATCCTGTACTGGGCGTAGTTTTCCGTCCTTCTTTTTGACGAAGAAGAATGGAGAGGCGTACTGCGATTTAGAGGGTCGGATGTACCCTTTGTTGAGTTGTTCCGTGATAAAATCACGTAATGGTTTGTCTTCCAATTGAGAGAGTTCATATATCGAACAATTGATGTGATCTGGTGCATTGCTTTTAAGTTCGATAGCGTGATCCCATTCCCGTGCAGGGGGAAATCGGTGGGATTCTTCTTCGCTAAAGACTTTTTTGAAGTCATCATACTCGTCCGGTATTTGGATCTCTTCTTTGGGTCCTGCGGCTATGGCGAGATCAGTGGCGGCTCCTTTGATAGAGCTGTGTTCCCCTAATTTGGCGACAATATTGTCTTTTGCGACATCCGAAAGTAGGCGAGCTACTATATTGACGTTGACCTTGGGATGGCATGATTTGATTACGATTGGTAACACATTTTCATCAATTGTGCCGTGTTTCCAACTGAATTTTGGTTCGAAAGTGCTGAGCCATGGGTATCCAAGAAGGAGGTCCTCTTTTCCAATATCCGCTAGGAGGAATCTCATTTTCCTGACAATTCCTTTTGTCAATATTTGTAAATCGACAGAATGAGTGACTGATCCCTTTTTGTTTAGTGTATCATCGATATTGAATAACTGTTTTGGGTTTGGCAATAAAGTCACGCCCAATCCCATCCGTTTCACAAATCGTGGATTTATGAAATTGTCTGTTGCTCCAGAGTCTACTAATGTTTTTATGTCGGCCTTGTTGCTGCTGTGTAACGTCCCAGGTCATGGTATGTATCTGACCTAACCCATAAGTCATGGGACGTATAGGCACGTGATCGCATGATGTCGTGGGTCGGCTTACATTCCTACTATGATGATTACTGATACTAGTACGATACGATGACTGAGGATTGCTGTACGATTACCAAGGGAAGTAGTAGTTGTGGCGTTTGGCTTAGTGGACGATTACCTAGCAGTAGTGGCTTAGTGGACGATTACCAGCAGATTAGTAGTAGTGGCAGTCTCGCTGACGAAGGCGGATCGCGCGTGTAGTTTATAAGGAAGCTATCGACTGTTGTAGTCGATAGCTTGGATTTCTTGTACAATTCTCGCCTTGTTATCCAAAGCCGGTTTCTTCTCTCTCCCTCTCATTCGTCCTTCGGGGCCGCGTGCCAAGAGCAAGCCCAAGTACTACCTCCGCCTCCGCGCGTTGAGACGTCACTCAGCCTCAGTGCTTGAGTATAATCGCTGCTGAGTCACCGCGTTCATCTTACGTTGCCTAAGTCAGGCTCACGTGCGGTTCGCACGTAACATGCTGGTTCGGATCGATACTGGAATTCGCATAGAACGGAAGCGAGTTATGTATACAGCATTACAACGTAGAGCCCTCACCCAGGCCGTCGGGTTTAGGCGTCCCCAAAATCCTTGTTCCCCATCAACTCCTGCATTGCCATGGCCTTAAATTCCTCGGTCTCGTTGGCCGCAGTTCGCAGCCAGTCGTTCTTCCTTTCTTCTGTGGTACGATTATCGGCTACCATTTGAGCGATATGGAGATCTTCTCCTGTCTCGGAGCGATCATCCACCACTTCCATACCCCTAGAATTGCTAAAGGGTCTTGGTGGGTTTCGTGGTTGACGCGGCTGGGAACAATTGCGACTGAGGTGTCCTTTCTTTTGACAATTGTAGCAAATTACTTCCCTAAGATCTGGAGGTTGCCTCCTTCGCAGGAATCCCTCGCGAGGCTTGAAAGGTGGTTGCGAGTTATTGAGATATGGTCTTGGTTGTGCCAATACGTCCTCCGCATGCGCTAGCCGTCCTCTGGCTCTGGCTCGATCGGCTGACGTATCCATCGCATCCGGATGGCGTCTGAACTGTCTCCAATTTGTTTGCGTTGGTGGAGATGGTCGAGGTTGTATTTTGTACTGATCAATTTTGTTTTTTAAATGGAGATATTGACCTTGGCGTTTAATGGCTGCCCTTTTCCAATCTTCATAGTCTGTGGGATTGTCGTGAAGGTAGATGTTACGTCCCAGGTCATACCACGTAGCTGACCTAACCCATAAGCGATGGGACGTGACTGGGGGTGCTTACGATTTGTCTATGACCACGCGCAGTGTTCTTACTCATTCATACGATGTGGATTACTGATACTGTTATGGTTTCGATGACTGATGATTAGTGGACGCTTACTGTACGATTACATAGGATTAGTGGACGATCACTCAGCAGTAGTAGTAGTGGCTGTATCGCTGATGAAAGCGTACAGTCAAGAATCGGTTATAAGGTAGCTATCGACTGATGTAGTCGATAGCTTTACTGTCTTGTATCACTCTCGAATCTATTCGGCTTCTATCTTCTCAGAAGTCCGGTCGCTCCCTTAGGAAGGCACTTTCAGGTGTCCTTGGAATTGTCACTCTTTCACGAGTTGACGCGTCCTGCTAAGTCACGTTACTTGCCATCGCGTGGTCAGGTCTAAGTCAGACCTCGAACGTAACATTACAGTAAAGCTCTCCTCACACGCCGTGGCGCCGATCACAACAAAAGACGGTTGGGAATTCCAACCCTTTCGAGTCAATTCAAGAGAAAGGGACGCCCCAGCAAGATACGTAATCAACAGAGTCCGTTGGAGGACAATTCCCGACGACAGACGCAGCGGCACCTTAGAACACTTCAACACCGGCTACTACGCCGAAGCAGCAACCGCTCAACGATTTCATCCAATCATCTTCCACCACGGAAGGTGTTGCTGGGTAGAACTTCGGTGGAATAGAACGCAAGAATACTTCGAGGGAGCAAGGCCGGCTGGAGACGATTTGAATTGCAACATTCTCCTCTCCGAAGCACGAGAAATCAAAGATCAAGGGAGGATCGACGGAACAGAAGAAGAAGAATCCCGAACCCCTGTCACCAGAACTCCAGCACAGGGCACCCGCAAGGTCCACACCAGTCACACCAGTGAAAGAGCCCAAACTCCGCTAACAGGAAACGAGCCAGAAGTGGTCTACATTCAAGAAGAAGAACCAGCAGTAGAAGAAATCATTACACAAACAGCTACGTTGCATATCCCTGACCCAATCAGAATGGCGACGCAAACACAGGTAGAGGAACCAATGCCTCTAGTCATCGATGAAAGAACCGGGCACGTCGTACAAATGAACCCCGAGGACGTACAAGCAGCACAAGAGCCATGGGACCGGACGAACCAGACCAACCAGGCGGGTTCGATTTTGATTACAATGAACCACCGCCCAGAGCTTTGAACATATCGGAAGAGCTCACAGGCAACCAGGAGGAAACCCGCTAGGAGGGGGACCACCAGCACATGGAGGAGGAGGACCACCAATGGGTGGAGGAGGACCCCCACCTATGGGAGGAGGACCTCCTGGCCGCCTCAAGGGTCGGTAACCACCGACAAATTCATAGGAAATCCCCCGAATCTATTCACCGGAGAAAGGTCAAAAGTTGAAGGCTTCATACTCCAATGGGAGATATACGCAGGAGTCAACGCGAGTCACACGGCAATGAGGAACAATACCAAAAGGCAATGTTGTTCCTCACTTACATTCAAGGGGACCTGGTTAACGCCTGGGTCATGTCAGTGAATCAATGGCTGATACGAGAAGTATCACGAGGTGTCAGCCAGTTCGACAACAGACTGTGGAACAAGTTCTGCAGGCATTCAGGCGACAATTCGCTGATGTACTCAGCAAGGAAAGAGCTCAAGCTCAACTGGACGCCGGGATCAAAATGAAGGAAGGAAGAATAGACGATTACATCGCTCTATTCGAACAACTCGTCCGCTACGCGGGTTACGACATAACCAGAGCAAACCCTGAAATATTTCATAAAAGGGTTACCAAGGACGCTCTATGAAGCGATGTACCAGCACGACGATCCGAGAACATACGAAGACTGGAGAGCATCAGCCCTCAAAGGCAGCAAAAGTGGATCCACATGCAGACGGTACGCGGAAACCTGGATCTGTTTAAAGGATCCGCTAACAAGAACCAAACGGGAGCATTGGCCAAATACTGGCACCACTATCACACCCTGATGCAATGGACACATCAGCGGATCGAGTCAGAGGAAGACTCGCAGGAGCAGAAGACATCGTCAATAACCCAAACCTCCGTTCCCACCACGAGGAGGGTATATGCAACGACACGAAACAACAGGACGGACTTTAGCCAAGTTCGCTGTTACAATTGCGGAAAGATGGGGCACATCAGTCGAGACTGTCGCCAACCACGTCAAAACGCGACAACAGATACGAGGAGCAGGAGAATCATCAAAAACTGATGAACAGAAAGCCGAAGAATGGCTACGAGGAGTGGCAGGTGAAGAAGACGAAGTAAAAGACCTTGTCTTACAGAAGTTGATGGGGATGGGTTTTTCAGACGCCTGAACCCGACGGCCTGGGTGAGGGCACTTCGTTGTAACTCTGTGTACATTTTACGCTACCGATCCATGCGAATTCCAGTTCAACTACACACGCGTTACAACACGGCCGAATTAAAGCACTAGTGGACTCAGGAGCCACAGACAATTTTGTGAGCGACAGTTTTCTCAGACGACAGGGAATCAAAACAAGGTTGTTAGATACACCAAAGCGCATCTACAACATCGACGATACAACAAACAAAGCAGGACACATAACCCGCTATGTTGTCCTCCAAGTCAATGTCAATGGAAATAGTAAGGAAATGAGGTTCCTCGTCACTGACATTGGCAAGGAAGACATATTATTCGGGTATCCCTGGCTCGCAGCCTACGAACCACAATTCAACTGGAAGAAGGGAACGATCAATCAAGCCCACCTTCCTGTTACTATCAAAACGGTCAACGCAGCAAACAGGCGAGATGTTCTAGCTCATCTTCTAACAAAAGAGATATTGTCAAGAAACTCGAAGATGAAGAACAAGAGGGCGACGACTGATGGTCCCCTCAGTCAAACACGCAATAGAGGCGAAACCAAAAGAGGAAAAGATCCCCACATTACCACCGCAATACGAAGCCTACAAAAAGGTATTCGACGAAGTAGCCTCGACAAGGTTACCAAACCGACGATCGTGCGACCATGCCATCACACTCCAACCAACGCACCAACATCAATAGCATGTCGTCTATATCCAATGACTAGGACGGAAGACGAAGCACTGGATGCTTTCATAGACGAACACTGGCAAAAGGGTATATCAGACCCTCTCAATCCCCTTACGCATCATCCTTCTTCTTTATCAAGAAAAAGGATGGGAAACTTCGACCAGTTCAGGACTATCGCGCAATCAACAGGTGGACGGTCAAAAACCAATACCCACTACCACTAATAACAGACCTCATGCGCGACCTGGGAGGCGCGGTTATGTTCTCAAAGTTCGACGTTCGACAGGGGTACAATAACATACGCATCAAGGAAGGGGATGAACATAAAGTGGCGTTCAAAACACGAAGAGGCTTTTCGAACCTACGGTTATGTATTTCGGACTTTGCAACTCACCTGCAACCTTTCAGGCGTTCATGAACGAAATATATCAACCTGTCATCGCCGCATTCGCACCTAAAGGCACTCAAATACGAATATACATGGACGACATTGCGGTCGCTACTAACGATTGTGGCTCTCTACAACAGACCAACGATGCACACACCGAAGCTGTATCGGCAATTTTGGCGGTAGCTGCCGCCCACGACCTCTACTTCAAATTGTCGAAATGCGCATTCCATGTCCCGTCTATTGATTACCTGGGGGTAATCCTTGAAAGGGGGATGACACGCATGGATCCAGCGAAAGTTACGGGCGTCAGCACATGGCCTGTACCATCAAAAGTAAAGGACGTACGCAGTTTTTTGGGATTTTGCAACTTCTACCGTCCCTTTATTAAAGGATTCGCAAATATCGCAAAACCAATGAACGAACTCACACGGAAAGACGTCGATTGGCATTGGGGTCCAGCCCACCAAACCGCCTTCGAAACACTCAAAGCACGAATAACGAGCAATCCGATCCTTGCTCATCCAAACCCAGACAAGCAGTACGATCTCGAAGTAGACGCATCCGGATTCGCCGTAGGGGCAGTACTGATGCAGAAAGGAGACGACGGCAAGAAACATCCGATAGCCTTCTATTCGGCTACCCTCAATGAAGCCGAACGGAACTACGACATCTACAATTTGGAACTACTAGCCATCGTAAAGGCGTTGCGAAATTGGCGATACTTGTTAGTGGGCTCGCCGCACAAGGTCAGAGTATTCTCCGACCACATGAACTTACAATACTGGCGAGACCCACAGAAGATCAGTCGACGAGTAGCGAGAGAAGTCCTGGAACTTGAAGAGTATGACATTGAGATACATCATCTCAAAGGCAGAGCAAACGGTAGGGCCGACGCGTTGTCAAGAAGACCAGACTACGACACAGGAGACAAAGATAACGAACGAGTCACAGTTCTACCAAACCAAATCTTCATACGAACAGTGACGGGAATCTCGTCGGACACATTACACAAGACGAAGATCGAATCGCAGCGTGGGTTAGCCCCACGAACTCAAAAAGATTGACGGAGTATGGTTCAAAAACGGACGAGTAGTGGTCACAACGACCAAAGACGAGGAGTTAAGGGAAGTCATCAAACCATACCATGATGCATTAACCGCAGGGCACCCAGGCATAGCAAAAACACAGGAATTGCTAAGCCGACACTACTGGTGGCCCAATATGAAGGACAACGTAAGAGACTACGTACAAGGATGCGCAGAGTGTCAACGACACAAGGTCAACAATCGACCTACCAAAGCGCCCTTCGAGCCCATATACCCACGACTAGGAGCAAACCCGTTCGAAGTCATCGCGGTAGACTTCATAACGAAGCTACCTCCATCAGACGGGTATGATTCGATTCTAACAATCACGGATCACGATTGTTCCAAGGCATCGATGTTCGTACCTTGTCAAGAAACCATAACAGGAGAAGAGACGGCAATGCTATACGCTCAGAAGGTTCTCCCTCGATTCGGACTCCCAAGCAAAATCATCAGCGACCAAGACCCTCGATTCGCCGCAAAGTTCATGAGGGAGCTCTGCAGAATCCTTAAAATCGAGCAAAACATATCGACCGCCTACCACCCAAGAACGGACGGGCAGTCAGAACGAACCAATCAGTGGCTCGAGCAGTATCTCAGACTATGGACTAACGCAAATCAAGACAACTGGGCTGCGCAGTTGCCTTTAGCAGAATTTGCTCATAATAACGCGATAAGCAGCACCACAAAACAAACCCCGTTTTTCACGCTGATGGGGTATCACCCTAGAGATAAATGGGCGCCAGGGACAATCAGTCTGCCTAGCGTATCCAACAGGCTAGAACAATTAACAGAAGCCCATCGGAACGCTCAGGAGAACATGATAAAGGCACAAAAATCATGGGTCAAGAACAAAGACACAGCCAAGTATGGGATAGGTGACCAAGTTTGGCTAGATGGGCGCAATCTACGAACCCATCAACCAACCGCCAAGCTTGCGCCCAGGAGACAGGGGCCATTCGAAGTCATACAGGTGATGTCCCCTGTGAATTACCGGCTCAAGTTGCCCCCGCAATGGAAAATACATGACGTGTTTCATACAGACTTACTCACCCCTTACAAAGAAACACGAATGCACGGCGTAAACTACTTGCGCCCACCACCAGAGTTGGTCGACGGAGTAGAGGAATATGAAGTTGAAAAGGTAATAGCCTCAAAAAGATCAGGCCGAGGGCGTAAGCTCCATTACCTCATCAAGTGGAAAGGATACGCGGACTCTGAAAACCAATGGGTACCATGGAACGAGGTCCATGCGGAAGAAGAGATAAGGAAGTTCGCACGCTCAAACCCGAAAGCTGAAACTCACATAAAAGCAGCTTCGACAGCACCGACTACCTTATCCTCCCTCTCAAACCCTCATACAATGTCTCATGTCCCTCTCACCACTATCAACATTGACGAGGTCGCTTTCCCCCACGTCGACACCCTCGACACTTACGACGGCAACAACAACATCGACGACTCATTCTGCTCAGCCGTCGAATATGTCAGAGTCACAGCAGAACAAGATCAAGCAGCCCGAGACCTCGCCGAGGCTCGCCGGAGATTCCCCACTCCCGCAAGCGGAAGAGTGGAGGAAGATGAGGCGGGAGTACGGCCTCTTGAAGGAGGTCATGAAGTCATGGAGGATGGACCAAATAGTGAAGAGGACGGCAGCGGAGAGGAGGATGAGGATCGCATTACTAACGAGGCGAGTTTCGGCCAGTCCGCCACCTCCCTTACTACCACTCTCGTCGGCAGCGGACAACCCTCTAGCACCTCGCTCGCCACCACCGCCATCGATGCCACCGACAGCGAAGATGAGGACGACAGTTCAGACGAGTCCTACCACGCCGCCAGGGTCGTCTGCGTTCAATGCGACAACCCTCCCAACTATTGCCACTGCGCTCCCATCCCTGTACCTCTCCGCTCCCATGACATTACCGAAGAAGCCGAAGATGAGGCGAGCCGACCACCTGCAGTTGCTGTTATCTACGGAGCAACGGCGCAGCAGGGATACGACGAGCGCGGGTTACCTCCATACACAGACAACCGCGATCCATCGCCCTTCGTTACGCGCCGAACGAATACGACGCGGTTCCCTGTCCGTGCCGTATCGCCTACTCCCGGCTGATTCATCCTCAACAACGGGATGAATTGGGTCCCTATGGTAATCGAACATGAGGGTCGAAGGGTCCCTGCAAAGTACGTGCGAGTGCGGATGCTCGATAACCCCGAGGCATTCGGGACGATGGGCCGAGGACATCCCGTGTATCGAGCGGACATTCACGCGGAGCCGTGTCGGGATATGGGCGTCGCAGCTGAGTACACCCGTGAAGAGCTCGGGTATTTCCGCACTGACTTTCGTGGACGGCGACAGGTGGACGAAGCCCTCGCCAGGTTGGGAGACATATCCCTCCAGGCTGAGGTGAGACGTTACCGCGCGTCCATGGAGGTCATCGCCGAGCTCGAGCAGGCGATCAAGAAGCTGGAAGACGACGTGTTCGTGCACATCGACAGAGCCATGCACTCGTCGCGACGACTTGGACGAGCGCATGCTCTCCGGCGAGTGCGCGACGAACACGAAACGGACGTCGGCCTTACCACAGTAACTAGCTGGGTGGTGGAGCGTGGGTGCTCACCCTTGTAAAGGGGGTGATGTTACGTCCCAGGTCATACCACGTAGCTGACCTAACCCATAAGCGATGGGACGTGACTGGGGGTGCTTACGATTTGTCTATGACCACGCGCAGTGTTCTTACTCATTCATACGATGTGGATTACTGATACTGTTATGGTTTCGATGACTGATGATTAGTGGACGCTTACTGTACGATTACATAGGATTAGTGGACGATCACTCAGCAGTAGTAGTAGTGGCTGTATCGCTGATGAAAGCGTACAGTCAAGAATCGGTTATAAGGTAGCTATCGACTGATGTAGTCGATAGCTTTACTGTCTTGTATCACTCTCGAATCTATTCGGCTTCTATCTTCTCAGAAGTCCGGTCGCTCCCTTAGGAAGGCACTTTCAGGTGTCCTTGGAATTGTCACTCTTTCACGAGTTGACGCGTCCTGCTAAGTCACGTTACTTGCCATCGCGTGGTCAGGTCTAAGTCAGACCTCGAACGTAACAGTAGATGGTTTCTTGCAATTTGTTTGGCAATCCATTTGCGAATAGATCAAGAACCATTGGTTGATCTATATTGTAGCCAGCATGTCTGACCAATTGTTCGAACTTTGCCACGTACGCGTCGATATCCCCTCTTTCCATTCTGATCCCCTTCTTTAGTTCTGTTTGTGCTTTCTCCTCTTTAAGAGTGTCTGCATATTGCCTCATAAATGATGAATGGGTGTTGTACCACAACCAATTGTCAAGAGGGTCCCGTCCGTTAACATCAACCTGGACTCGTAGCCAGGCTACCATTGATCCTACCCATTCGGTTACAGCAGTTCCTTGGATGTAGGTGAGAAATAACATAGCTTTCTGATATGGACTGCGCATGATAGAATGGGTTGAATTGATTCCTTCGTATAAGCTCCATTGCATTAGAAATTCTTCTGCTTTTTCACGGTCACCTGCGAATACCGCGGGTGGATTGCCGCAAAATATGTCGTGTGCCGCTGGTAAGGGTGCTTGCACTGCTGGTATTTGCGCTGGCGGGACTCCGAAAGGTGGTCCTGCTCCACCTCCTCCTCCTCCATTACCTCCCCCTCCGCCATTACCTCCCCCTCCTCCTCCTGCTGGAGGATTTGGGTTAGGTGCTTGATTCTGAGGGTCGGTAAGGGCTCGAAAGGCTGTGACCGTTGGTGCTATTGGTGAAGTGGTAAGCGAGTAAATTGGTTGTGCGGATGAACTCCCCGTAGTCGCTTGGGCTTGAACATGAGAAGTGAGGGTTGCCATTGCTCCTAGGCGTAATGTTTCTGTAGCGATTGCTAAATTGACTCCTTGTTGTGATGGAGACGACGATCTTGCTCCAATAGATGCGTTACTCTTAGTACTCGGTGATGGGGGTGGTGTAGTAGATGATGCTTTAGCGATCTGTGAATTTTCCAACTCTTGTAGTTCCTCTTGTGTGAGTTCGTTGATGTAGATATCACAGCCTAGATCTTCTAAGGCTGCTCGGAAACCTTCCCACTCTCCGTCTGTTTCTGTTCGTGGTTGAAACCAGCGGATTTCTACCCAAACGTATCGATCGTAAACAAACTCAACTGCGACGGATCGATTATCCTCTCGGCTTTTTGCGTGATATCCGGTAGTGCCTGTAGTACTACTATACCGGTATTCTGTATTCTTGCGAAATCTTTGTGGTACGTTGTCAGCGCCTCTGTGCTGAAACCACAAGTCGTCACAGTTGTGACAACGTTCTCTTGTAGTTTCTGATGACGCCACGTTGAAGCTTGGTCTTAATGTAGCGTTATCACTTGACGCTTGTTCGACTTGAACCGATCTGTGACGTGATACTCGAGTATATGGATGAATCTTGACTGACACGGGCAACTTAGCTAAGTTGCACAGCCACTAGGTCGCTTGGTAGACACTAGGGTATCCCGAGGGATAAGCTTCAATCGACTGATTGGAATAACGCGAATGGAAGAAGAGGAAGACGATAGTGATGATTCAAGAAGACCAAGCTGGAGAGTCTTGGTCTTCACTACACGACTTATATACAGTTACACGCTGGCTTTAAAGCGCAGCTTGGAATACTGAACCCTAGTACACCTATCCTAGTAATGAGTCACTATCTATCCTGAAACACCGGCGAACCCAAATGCCGGCGACGCGTAAGTGTCCATGACTAATAAGGGCTTACTATCGTAGTCATAACCGAGTAGTAAGCGTCCCGAACTCCGAGAACTCGTAATGATGATGACTATCAGTCCGCGATATGTCAAACCGTGACATGACTGATGAGCTTACTGTATGATTACCGAGCAGACGTGTATGATTACACAGTTGATTAGTGGTACCAGTAGTAGTGGCGGTCTTGCTGACGAAGGCGGGCCACCAGCGTAGCTTTATAAGGAAGCTATCGACGGTTGTAGTCGATAGCTTGGATTTCTTGTACTCATCTCGCCTTGTTATCATAACCGGGTCTCTCTCTCTCTCTCGCCCTCGTCCTTTTGGACCAATCGATCATTGAATGGCAAGACTCCACCTTCGTGCGTTGAGACGGTACTCAGCCTTCGCGCTAGAGTCTAGGATCTGCTAAGTCACCGCATTCACCTTATGTTGCCTAAGTCAGGCTCACGTGCAGCTCGCACGTAACATATATACTAATTCCACCTTATCTCACCATTCCTACAGTCTCACACCACCTACCGTATCTGCCTTCTTCTACATCTCGCCCATGAAAGAGGTGTCCATCAACCGCAAGCTCCGACCAAAGTCCAGGTTCCTCGGCAACTCGGTCTCAGCAACAATGGAGGGCAAGAAGCGCATAACACTCATGGTGCGTCCTGAGGATAACGGTTTGCTCGTGCTTTCTCGTCCATCTGGTGATGCATGCTAATACTGCCTGGAGTACATGGTCACTATGCCCAACACGCATGCGCACGGGATCCTCTTTGGAAAGATGGACACCGAGCTCCAAAACGCCTGCATGGCATACATTGACGTGCAGGACCTATATGCCGACCTCAAGTGCAAGACAAAGGGATTCTTCTCTGGTGTTTACAATGCAATCGCTGGTCGCGTCCGGCACGGTGGTACAGAGCTCAGCAAGGTGAGCAGCAAGTGGAGCACGCTGATGGAGTTTACGCCCACCAAAGTGGTTCGGTGAGGTAAATTGGATACACGATGTAGATGGCTCAATGCTCAATGCACTTGCTTGTGAAGGGCGTTGGATCAGCGTGAAGTCTTGTGGGTACCAAGTTTATTGGCCTGTGAACAAATTACTGACGTTGAGTGCAATGTCTATTTCGCTGTGGCTGAGTGGCTTGAGGCAGAGATAGTGGATGTATCCACCCCCCAAATCTTCACAAAACGAGCCACAGCCGCCGAACGTGCTGCCAAATGTGCCAGCACCTGCCCAGCCAGCACCGGTGTCACCATCCCCTCCATCCTCACCATCTTCACTCTCCTCATCATCTTCGCCTCGGTCTGTTTCTGAGGAGTTACAGCTTGATGAGCCTGAGCCTGAGGAGGAACAGCCACAACGCACCTCACAAATTCGCAAGCCATTGCGTTAGCTTCCTGGAGGTAGTGTCCCTATCTCGAGCCTCTGACCCAGTTGTGCCTAAGGGTGTTTCTGTCCCTGGCTGTTTCGGTTCTGAAAACAACGAGTAGTGTTAGTATAGTGAAAAATAAGTGTAGAGTAATGATCAATTACAACTTGCTTAACATGAAATTATCTTGGGTTTATCACCAGATTAGCAAAAATCGAACAATAATTTACGACTCTTCAGTCTAAAAGCGTTAATCTTAACGAGTTGTTAAATTAACGCAATTAACTCAGCTAAGCCTTGTTAGCGTCTCATTAACGCGGGAGGGTTTCCCTGATGTACTGTATTCTCCTCTGGCTCCAATGCACTGTAACCTCTTGCTTGTCTCTTCGTATACTCTGGCTCCCTCTTCCTATATTTAAATCTCTGTCTCTTGGTCTCAAATGTATTCATCTTCCTCTACCTCTGACTCTGTGTGTTGTCGCCTTCTTATCGTCGCTACATGCGCTAATTCCAAACATCGCACTTGAACCAAAGCTGCCAGCTTCTCGCCCTACGTACAGTATATCTACAACTCATTGTCCCCTCTTCTGTCGGTCTTCCCCTCGGGTCGATACTCTGATAACTCGCGCTACGCCTTCACTATATTGACAAATACTCTCCCAGTTGCTTTATACATCGGTCCCAGGGACCAGCTACTTACTCAGTACAGCCTGAGGCTATTTGTTAACTTACATGAAGTTATGACACTTGAGGTTTTGAACCTGTGCACAGAAATTGCCAAACTGACAAATCTACACTTGAAACTACGGCTTGATCTAAGAGTGTCAGATAATCTGGTGCGGCGCCAAGTAGAATACTGGTGCAATAACCATGAGCTTAAGAGCACCCCAACCCCGGCAACTTCTCCATTATATTCATCACGTCTACTCAGCAATGCTCCTTGCACGTGCCTTGTGCAGACAGGCCAGAGGGAACCCGTGATGCCACAATTTGTCCACGACAAACAGTGAAGCTTACAGGTGCTCTGGCATATTGTACTGCGGCATGAATGAGCGAACCTTGTCAATGTAGCGTGGGCCGGAGGGGAGGGTGATCCTGTAACAGAGCCTCCGAGTCCCTGAATCAACCTCCACGTCGATTGTTGATGGTTGATGAGAAACTGATGAGAACTAAGGTAGCAGTCACTAGGAACTCACACCCCCTTTGTAAGCAATAAACCCTAGGGTTTGTGATGTCGTAAGGCTTACATAAGCGGACACAGGAGAGGGATTGACCACGCGTAAATGGTGATTTGCCTCCTTCAGCCCTCAGTGTAGCTCAGCACAAATTTGTGCTCCATGCAATAGAATGATCTTGATCCTGAACCCTTGAAGATACGCCGGACCTCAAGTCATCAAGCACCCTATGGATTTCTCCACCATTGTCACAATTGTGCAAGATCACGAAGTTGTCATCTACTAAATTATCTACAATTGTGGTTCTAAACGCTGACGGCGTCCTTGGCCTCAAGAATACATTCGGGCAGTAACATTCGATGCCCGTGATACTTCTTATTCGCCCAGGTGGCTTGTGCACCCGACAGTCCCTCCCTGTAAGCGGTGACAAAACGTGCTGCATGATTTGCAAACCTGGATGTAAGGCCAGAGTGAGCTATGAAACAAAAACAAAAGAGAAAGAGAGAGCAGACCATCGAATTTGAGAAATGGGTACACTGTCAAGGCTCTTCTTGACAGTTTCCTCCATTTCTCGAACCGTCTTCACTCAGGGGGCTGTGCGATATTGAGCCTTGGCTGCACCCCAGAACTGCTCAATAAAGTTGAGCTCACAGTGGTACTTGGGATAGAAATCGCACAAGTGGCCATGCAACTCAATGAGCTCCTCGAGCTGTGAGCATTGGCCTGCGAAGTCTGGTTGAAGGTAGAGGACGCACCGGCAGCAGCAATCTGCGCGGCCGGGGGTGCACTTGAAATCAGGGCACTGTGCAGGCAGCCCGTTTGCTGGCCACAGCATGCGTTCGCGGAGGATTTGCTCCATGCCCTTGAACCAGCCAGGCATGGAGGGGTGGTCATCTGGAAAGTAAAATGAATGGGGTTGACCAGTGGGTAACACACCACAGCACATGCGTGGGCCGCCGTTGTGATGAGTCCAGCCTTTCTTGGGTGCTGGAGGCATTGAGTGCAGGAACAATGAGAAAAAAATAACGACGCACCTTTGACCATCTGCTGAGCCAAGATCGCATCGTCCGCACGCTTCTGGTGGCTGGGAGCATTGTCAAAGAGGAAAAGGGCTTGCGTGCATCCATTCGTGAACCCCTGAAAAATGTCGATAGCCTTGTCCACTTGTTTGAGCAGGTGGTCCGCTGTAAACCACCCGTCCTTGTTCTTTCCAGGGCGGAAGATAATTTGCGCTTCACTGTGCATGTGTGAGCACGATTGAGAGGAAAACGGACAGCGACCACACACCTGTCCCCATGGCACAAACAGCCCCAATCAGCAGTCAAAAAGTCCGAAACCATCAGGGAGACACCCTCTCCCTTTGGTTTTGGAGCCCTGCCACCTGGACAGCCCCAATGAACTTGGCGTTGGTCGTTTTGGTAGAAAGTGGACTCGTCGTGAGTGATGAGGATGAGAGGGACACAGTCCTCTGCCACGGGCACGAGAAAGTCCAAGGGCCGAGGGAGCTCATTCCCAGCATCGTCCCAGGTGAGAAATCGACGTTTGTAGACCTTGAACCGTTTGACAAATGCTTGCCAATATTCCACAATGTCATCGTGTTCATGGCCATCGACATACATACCTCGATGTTTGCCATACCACCACCCGAGTTTGCTGAGCCAGCAGCGTGCGGTGCTTTCCGAGATTGTTGTTCTTTTGAACCCAGCTTGCACAAACAGAGCCTGCATCTCAGGGCTTGAAACGATGTCGATGACATTGGTTGCCGTGAGGAACCCCTTCTTTGCTTTCTCACTCAAGGTATGTTTCATTTCTTGAACGATGTCCTCATTATCCAGCACTGACAGTCGCCGTTTTCCAAGGTTGTGGGTTGACAGATCCCCAGTCCGTGTGAAGGTCATCACCCAGCGTCAAATTGTCCGTGCACAACTCGTACCGCATCCCTCCGCTTTCGCCACAACCTCCGATGCTCTCTTCCAGGTGTAGCCAAGAGAGCCGTCAAGATAGAGATTCAGGAGGCTAACCATAGCCATGACCCGACTGTGAAGCACCACATCGACAGGCTTCTGTCGGGCTAGGAGAGAAAGCTCTCTCTGTGCAGCCTACAGTCTTGTGCGGTCTCGAAGGAGCTTGGAGGTGCTGTCCACAGGCTGCTGGGGAGCAACATTGTCGGGGGCATTCCCATGGCAATGGCCCTCAAGCTCCTGTGGGGCAGTTCCCTGGAGGTCTTCAGGGTCGCTCGGGGCATTGCTGCTGCCAGACAAAGACTCTTCGCTTTCGTGCAAGATCGTCTGAGATGGGCCCCAGGAACACAGGCGAAGGATCCTAGGATTGCTGGAGGATGGGCTTGTCAACATCGTGGTGCATCCACCTCTGCCAGCTTCCTCCTCCTCCTCCTCCTCCTCCTCCTCCTCCGCCACAGCTGCTGTTGTCGACACTTGTAATGTTTTGACCCAACACTACCTTCAGTGCTGCCTTGACCTGTAGCACCAGAACACGTGACCACAACAAGAGACGACACTATTCTGCATGATGCCTGGAACAGCCAAGAGGAAAGAAGGACTGGCCCAAGTTAAATGGGAACAGCCATAGATAGAAGTCCTAGAAAGGACAACAAGACAAGCAAGCACAAAGGAATGGACAGCAATGCATTAACAGGGAAACCCCAAGTAGACGTTAGGGGAATATGGGAATACAAAGCTAAGGACTCTACTGTCCTCAGCGCGACTCTATATACTGCTCAGGAGCTGGGTTTCAACCTAAGCTCCCGGCCAAGCCCTAATACAATGAAGATAAGCATACGGCTTATCCTCCAATAAGATGCGTCCATCACTGATGCTCCACCCGCTCCACAACATGAGGCAAACAGCCTTAAGGGCCATCAGTGATAAGAGTCATAATGACTCAAAGATATGCTAAATATAGTCCATCAGAAATATCCATCAGAACCCCAAGATAAGGGCCTGGAACAGCCTCGGCTTCTGATAAGCCGGCATGGGTTCTCACCCAACCCGGTCACATGATCGGAACTTCCCACGATCACATGCATTCTCACCAAGTCTTCAGATATTCTTTGTGTGCCTTCGCAGGTAGTGCACACTCTTGCACGTGTGCTGAATGTCACATGACCGCATGGCACGGTACGTGACAACACTGGTGCCTCTTCCTCCTCTTCCCCCTCGGACATCTTGTTCAACGCTGCAGACACCTCGGATTCTGGCTCCAATGCATCTGCGAGCACCACTGATGCTTCGGAAAGGTCTTCCAAACCTTCTGAGTCTGCTTCAGGTTCAACACTTTCCTGCAGCTTCACTTTCTCGGCCTTCTGCTTGAAGAATTCCGGCAAAGACAAGAACCCTTGGGCTTCCATGTGGATTCTGGCTCTTTTGTGCCTTCGAAGTGTTCTGTCCAACAACCCTTTGGCAGCGCGCATGCGTTTTTGGGGTTCTCCAGCCTCAGTGGCTTGTCTTTGAGCATTCTGAAGTGCTAAGCTGAAATACTCGACGGCCGACAACTCCTTTATCTCAGGGGAACTTGCCCCTTCCTCGTTGGTGTCTGGCTCGTGAGTTTCTGAGCCCTCACTGGAGTGACATGGGGTGCTCTCATCCACTGCATGCACAGTTAGCAAGTCATGTGACCTCTGGTATGTCCTCACCTGTGCTGTGCCACTCCACAATCTGTGCCCTTTTTTCATTTATTGTTTTGACGTTTTTGAGGCGGGCATGTTTTGTGTAGCATTATCACCTAACGCTGGCCTGACTTAGGCAACTTGGAGGATGTGACAAGATTGGACGACTTAGCGACTGTAGACAATACATCCAGGCAGCAATCACCGATGTGAATTGCGCTTTAGAAAAGAATCACGAGGGATGGTAATCCACAAGGATAGAGACGAGTAGAAAGCACTTAGTACCCAAGGTACTAGTATACACAAGAAAGGGTGATATTCGAGAAGACCAAGCTGAAGAGCTATGGTCAAGAAACAGAGACTTATATACAGTTACTTGCTGGCTTTAAAGCGCAGCTGAGAATCCGAACCCTAATACTGTTATCCTAGTACTGAGTCATAGTCCGTTCTAAATATACATGAAACACCGGTAATCCCAAGCACCGGCGACGCGTAAGTGTCCATGACTAATTGAAGCTTACTATCGTAGTCATAACTGATTAGTAAACACAGCCGAAACACCGAGCACCCATCATCCTTCTGAGTCAGCAATACCAGACGATGTCAGACGTGACATTACCCCCTTTTTAGGTTGAACGACCACGTTCAAAACCCCAAGGAGTCACAGTCACATTCCGACATACCTCCACCTCTTTATCCATAATCCTCTGAAGTCCGTTAGCTTCCTCCAAACGGCGAACGCACTTGCACTTTTCATTCCCTACAGCGTACTGCTCATTTTCAAGAGCAGTGATCGCTTGATGGAGGTCGTCATATCGCTGAGACATGTGACGATAATGTGTGACCTCTGCGCCCAGCGTACGATCGGGGAGTTCGGCGATAGCCAAGTCAACCCATTGACAACCCCCGTACTTGTTGCGCAAATAGCGAAGTTGATCGTGGGTGTAGTCGCAGGTGGCGTCAGCGTCGAAGTATGGTGCGGCATGAACGTCACCTTGTTGAATTTCACCGCCTCTCTTCATGCAACCGAAAACAACAGGGTTGTTGCCGTGACGCAGATGAACGTACTTGGCAATCACGTGCTGACCGTTAATGATCATGCGAAAGGGAATGAACTGTGGGGGTATGTTTAGTTCGAAGCCGTCGGGGGCCTCTGCCTTGTCCTTCACCTTTTGTCATTCGACATTGCTGGCGTGTCCGTGGTAGTCGGGGAACAGAGGGCTTCCCTTTGCTTCTGCCATACCTCCTCGATGTCCTCGTCAGGTGCGTGGCGTATCAGGTGATACCCCTTCATCTTTGGGTCCCGAAAGCGCCGTGGGATCTTGATTTTCTTTATCGGAGTCGTCCTCTTGTTGGCGGAGATTGGCACGGGTGTGAACACCCCATGAGGTGGCAGGATCAAGGATGACTCGGGGAGGGAAGTCGATGTTGATATATCGAGGCGTCGGTGGTGGAGGGATGAATTGGAATTGATCGTTACAGAGGCATTCAGCGACGGGTTTGCCGCAGTCGTAGTGGATAGAGGAGTCAGGATGGCCTGGACATGACAAGGCAGACTGCCTACAAGTTCCACAAATTCTGACCACGTCACTGATGTCAGAGACGCTTGGAACCTTGATAAGTGTTTGTGCAACAAGGAGGTTCTGGCGTAGAGGAGTTGCTCCCTCCTCCACCTCCTCTGCGTCTTCCTCCAATCTTCCAGGGTTGTGTCTGCGTACATCAGGGGTTTCGGGGATGAAGTCCCCTGGACCGATGCATCAGAAGGCGGCTGCAACCTCTTCGGCAGAGAGTTCAACCTCCTCAATAGTTGAGGCAATGGTAGAGATAGAGTCGAGGTCATGTTTGTTGATAGAAGTGGATGTGGAAGTGCTCATAGTAGTTCGAAGGAAGAACTGATGGGCATCTTCGCTAGGAGCAGGGACATTTATATATGCAGATAGCGGAGTTCGAGATCGTTGAAACTCAGCTATAGCTTGTGGAGCATGTACGTCAGTGGTGTTGACCCACTGGTTCTCCAAGTCTGGGTATCCCTTCCATTTGATCAGATATTGTTTACGCCTTCCCCTGCCAAACTGCCGTTGGTCTAGAATCTTCTCAATTTCATATTCTTCTTCCCCATTGATTAATTCAGGGGGAGGCCTTGGGAAATTTGGTCCGTGAAAGGAAGTTTCACAATAGGGGGTGAGAAGATCGATATGAAACACGTCGTGAATGCCCCACTGTGTGGGAAGCTCCAGTCTATAATTAACTGGGGACATCACCTGAATGATTTTGAAGGGTCCATGTCACTTGGGCGCAAGTTTGGCGCTGGGTTGATGAGTTCTCAGGTGACGTCCCTCTAACCATACAAGGTCACCGATTCCGAATTTGGGTGTATCTTTGTGTTTAACCCATGACTGCTGTGCCTTGATGATTTGTTGTTGGGCATGCACTCGTGCCTGTTTAAATTGGTCAAGTCGCAACGCTACTTGGGGCAGAGGGGTTGGAGTCATTTTCCAATCAGCACGCGGATGATGTCCTGTCAACAAAAAGAATGGAGACTGCCCTGTCACTTCATTGGGCCAATTGTTATGCGTAAATTCTGCCAGGGGTAAATACAGCGCCCAGTTATCTTGACGCTCATTAACCCAGAAATGGAGATATTGTTCTAGCCATTGATTTGTTCGTTCTGATTGGCCATCGGTTCGAGGGTGATAAGCCGTGGATATGTTTTGGGTGATTCCCAATTGTTTGCAGATTTCTCGGGTGAACTTGGATGCGAATCAAGGGTCTCGATCACTGATGATTTTCATGGGGAGACCGTATCTGACGAACACGTGTTGGAGGTACAGGGCTGCAACTTCTTCTGCATTTATCTCTTCTCTGCATGGAATGAAGATAGCCGCTTTAGTGCAATCATGATCCGTGATCGTAAGAATAGAATCGTATCCGTCCGAGATTGGTAATTTAGTGATAAAGTCCATGGCTATTGTCTCGAATGGCATTGCCTCTGGCTTTGGGTAGATAGGTTGCATTGAGGCCCTGATTGGTCGATTGTTAACTTTATGTCGTTGGCAATCCGCACATCCTTGGACATAAGCGGTGACATCGGGTCGTAGTGTAGGCCACCAATAGTTTCATTCCACCAGTTTGATTGTTTTATTGATCCCTGGATGTCCATATACTGGTGGTTTGTGATGAGCCTCTGCAATCATGCGTCTCTCTTTACTTCCCTTGGTCACCACTCGTCTTCCTTGTTTGTACCATATTCCATTTACTTTCTTTAGGTTGTGTGGGTCTACCCATGGTCATAGGATGGTTTCTTCTTGTGCGTCGCTGGGGTGACTTGGAGTCATCTCTTGTGTCATAAAGATGCCTTGTGGGTGTTTGGGTAAGCCCATTCTCTGAGTTGTGTTTCGGATAAACACATGATCTGGTAATACGGTCACATTTTCGTTGTCCTCTTCTCCTTGGTTGTAATCCGGTCGTCTTGATAGTGCGTCTGCCCAACCGTTTGCGCTTCCTTTGATATGATGAATTTCCAGGTCGTATTCTGATAATTCAAGTACTTCCCTAGCCACTCGTCTGCTAATCTTCTGCGGTTCTCTCCAATATTTTAGGTTCATGTGGTTGGAGAAGACCTTGATCTTGTGTGGGGATCCTGCCAGGAGTGGTCGCCAATGACGGAGTGCTTTGACTATGTGTCACGTGCGGATCACGTGTCATGGCCAGTGGTGTCACCAAGCCGATGAAAAAGAAGATGAAGATACGCTGCAAATGGATGCAGATGAGACATATGAGGTCGCACGAATGTTGAGTACTGAAGATCATTTCATTGTGGACAACAACACTGGCGATGTCGTTCGTTTAGGACTGTGTAAGTCTGAGTCACGTGATTAGTCATGTGATCAGCAACCCCCAGACCACGGGATCTGGTCTAAAGGATAAGTCACGGGGGAACAGCGGTTACCTCAGGTCAAGATATAATTCCTGAGAGGGTATAGTTGGATGTGGGATTCCCAACATGGTCAGGCTCTGTCCTGTTTAGGTTCTTTCTGATTGGAACATTCTGATGTTGCCTGATGGCTGTACTTATCATGCGCTGATGTTGCGCCAGACGATGATTGGACGATAGTGAGTCATATACTTTGTTATCACTGACTCATGGTGGGGCCTTCTGCCTCATGTACTGTATGGGCTTATCCCTGTTCATTGATTGGTTGATATGCTTGGGTCGTTTATCCCTGATAGCTGATTGGACGATACGAATATGGTACGATACCTGTTATTATTTGGGACTCAGTTTAGGAGTCAGCCCTGTAGTGTATATAAGGTGCTCTGTCTTGATAGACGAGACCTTATCTTCGTTGTCTTGAGTCTACCTTGAGTTTTACCTTGAGATCTACCTCAGTCAATAGAAGTGTTGGCTATTAGTGCCTGTCCCTCTCATCTTGTTGATCCTTGTGTGGTCTGTCCTCTCATCTCTTGAAGATCCCTGTTGCATTCCTTCAGTATAAGGCGAATCCATTGACCTTTGGTTCGTCTTTTGTGTTCGACCATTGTTATTCAACTGCCGTCGGTCTGTTATTTGATTCAAGGCCATCAAGAGTTCCAAGTCGGAACAACGTTTGGTAGAAACGTTACACTATGGCTAGTAATTTGAGGTCGTAGATATCATAGTTGCGTTCAGCTGCGTTGAGTGTTGCAGAATAATATCCTATGGGGTGTCTTTTGCCGTCAGGTTTCTTTTGGAGTAGCACTGCTCCCACCGTGAATCCCGACACATCCACTTCTAGTTCAAATTGATCTTGTAGGATTGGATGTGTTAATATGGGTTCACTTGTTACCCGTCGTTTTAATGTATCGAATGCGTGTTGTTGTTGTTGTCCCCAATGCCATTCCACTGTTTTCTTCGTGAGTTTGTTTAGTGGTTTGGTGATTGACGCGAATCCTTTGATAAATAGGTGATAAAAATTGCAAAATCCGAGGAAAGATCATACGTCCTTAACTTTGGTTGGCGTTGGCCAATCTTTGATACCTGAAATTTTTACCGGGTCCATGTGTGTTACCCCCTTTTCAAGGATTACCCCCAGGTAATCAAGGGACGCAGCATGGAAGGTGCACTTTTCTGGTTTGAAGTAAAGGTCATACTGTTGGGCAACCTCTAGGACGTCTTTTACTGCTTCGATGTGATTGTCAAGATTTGTTTTTGTGGCGATGCCAATATCGTCCATATATACCCGTACAATGGTCCCCTTTTTCTCGTGCTTTGCTATGACATCTTTGTAAATGGCATTCATCATTGATTGAAATGTAGCTGGGGAGTTGGTGAGTCCGAAGAACATGACGGTAGGTTCGAAAAGTCCATATGGCGTCTTGAACGCCGCTTTGTACTCATCGCCCTTTTTGATCTGGACGTTATTGTATCCCCATCGAACATCAAGTTTGGTATAGATATGCGCGCCACTGAGGTCTTTGATAAGCATTTGAATAAGAGGGAGAGGGTAGTTGTTGCAAATTGTGTACTGATTGAGTCGACGATAGTCCTGCACTGGACATAGTTTTCCGTCCTTCTTTTTGACAAAGAAAAATGGGGATGCATACTGAGACTTTGATGGTCTTATGTATCCCTTTTTCAGGTGTTTGATGATGAATCTCTTCACTTCTTCGTCTTCCCGTAGGGACAGATCATAAATGGAACAGTTAAGATGATCTGGAACATCTTTTTTGAGTTCGATGGTGTGATCCCATTCCCGGGATGGTGGGAATCAATGTGATTCTTCTTCGCTAAACACCTTTTTGAACTGGTCGTATTCTACTGGAATTATTGTCTCTTGTGCTGGACCTGCCACAATAGCCATTTCTGTTGCTGCTCCTTTTATAGAGCATTGCGACTGGAGAGTAGCCACAATGTTGTGTTTCTCATCTGGTGTTAGCATTTGAGCGGCGATAGATTTGGTAAGGGACTGTCCAATTGATTTGATTATGATCGGATAAGTGTTTGGGCGAACATCGCCGTTTTTCCAATCAAATTCTGGTTCAAATGCGCTGAGCCAAGGGTATCCTAGCAGGATGTCTTCTTTTCCTATATCGGTGACTAGGAATCTCATGTCCCTATGGTGTCCTTTAGTGAGTATTTGAAGGTCGACATAATAGGTGATCATCCCCCCTTTGTTGGTGGTGTCGTCAATGTTATATATTTTCTTAGGTTGTGGCAATCGCGCCTTCCCCAACCCTAATTGTTTGACGAATCTTTCATTGATGAAATTATCGGTAGCTCCTGAATCTATTAGAGCTTTGATTTTGGCCTTGTTATAACGCGTTTGACAGAGTACTGGAATTCGCATAGAACGGAAGCGAGTTATGTATACAGCGTTACAACATAATGCCCTCACCCAGGCCGTCGGGTTTAGGCGTCCCCAAAATCCTTTTTCATCATCAAATCTTGCATGGCGAGATCTTTAAATTCATCTGTCTCATCGGCCGCCATTCGTAACCAGTCGTCCTTCCTTTGAACGGCTGTTCGATCATCGGTTATCATTTGGGCGACGTGGAGGTCTTCTCCCGCCTCGCTGCGGTCATCTACTACTTCCGAACTTCTTGCATTGATTCTGGGTTGTTGAGGCTGTGTGCAATTGCGACTGAGGTGTCCCTTCTTTTGACAATTGTAGCAAATGACTTCCCTTAAATCAGGCGGTTGCCGCCTTTGTAGAAACCCTTCCCTTGGCTGAAATGGGGGGTTTCCTCCTCTCATTTGTTGTGAAGGGCGTTGACCTCTTCTGTCTTGTTCCAAGACTTGCTCCACATTGGCCAGTCTTCCCCTCGTCCTGGTACGATCCGCAGAGGTGTCCATAGCATTTGGATTGTGACTTTGGAACGCTCTCGGCCATCAAGAGGGAGTTCCTTGTGTCTTGAATTGATTAAACTTGTTTTGCATATGGATCCAGTCTCCGTGGCATTGGATGCTGTTGTTTCACCATTCTTCATATGTGTGAGGTTTGTCCAGCGTATATACGCTCTCGTATAGTCTACGAGGAAGGCCTTCGGCAAATAGTTTGACCACCAGCAGCTCATCTACCTGATAACCAGCAAGACGAACTAAATTTTCGAATTTAGCCACATACGCGTCAATGTCCTGATTTCCCATTTTGATTCCTCTTTTGAGCTCTGCTCTGGCTCGTTCCTCTCGCAGCATATCGCGGAATTGTCGTTTGAATGACAGTATAACACTGTCCCATAGCCATTGATTGGCAGGGTTGATATGGTTTACCTGCACCTGAAGTCGCATCCATGCACTGATGGATCCTACCCATTCGGTTACGTGAGGTCCTTGGACATAGGTAAGGAACAACATAGCTTTCTGGAATGGTATTGCCATCATTGGGTTGTTGATATTGATTCCTTCATATAGATCCCATTGAAGAAGGAATTCTTCCACCTTGGATCGATCTCCCATAAATATGTTCGGGGTATTACCCCACAGCTTATTGCTGTGTCCTCCCGGCATTCCGCCTGCTGCTCCTCCTCCTGGAGGTCCTGGTGGTCCAGGGGGTCCCGGTGGTCCTCTTCTGCCTTGTGGCATTCCACCTCCTGGTGATCCTCCTCCGCCTTGTGGCATTCCACCTCCTGGTGATCCTCCTCCGCCTTGTGGCATTCCACCTCCTGGTGATCCTCCTCTGCCTTGTGGCATTCCACCTCCTGGTGATCCTCCTCCACCTTGTGGCATTCCACCTCCTGGTGATCCTTCAGGTGGAGGTCCTCCATTCGGTGGACCTGTTCCTTGCGGTCTCCAATTTTGTGGAATGCGTAATGGGAATCCTCTTCCTGGGAAAGGATCTTGGTCTGGGGGATCTGGACGGTCTGATCCTGCGATACGCAGATCAGCCAATTCATCAAGTGTGAAAGTTCTTCCGGCGTGTGGGTTGACAGTTTGAGTGGTCATTATTGGACTGATGTGTAGTTGTTCGGTGACTCTTGCTAGTTGGTCAACAATAGGCAATGGTTCTTGGATGGTAATGGGTTCTGGTTCTTCTGGTACTTGATTGTCTTCTTCCTCTGGTTCCGAAGGGATGGTAGTGGGTGATGGAGGTAGTATTGCTCCAAGTGATTGCGCTTCTGATCGCGTGAGTTCGTTTATAAGGATATCCAATCCATAAGAGCTGGGAGCAATTCGACGTCCTTCCCACTCTCGTGTACTATCGAACCACTGTAACTCTACCCAGCAGAGATGGTCGTTGTTAAACTCAACTGGGTGAAGGAAAGCGTCATTTCCGTCTCTAGCATAATATCCTTCGATGTCGTCAACGATTGTCCACGCAGCGGCTTTGATGAATCGTTGTGGAACAGTTCGCGTTCCTCATTGTTTGAACCAGAGTGTAGGTTCTCCGAATGTCGTCCAACGACTTGCGGTTGTTTCTTGCAACGCCACAATGAATAGCTTGGTCTTAATGTAGTGTTATCACCTAACGCTGGCCTGACTTAGGCAACTTGGAGGACGTGACAAGATTGGACGACTTAGCGACTGTAGACAATACATCCAGGCAGCAATCACTGATGTGAATTGCGCTTTAGAAAAGAATCACAAGGGATGGTAATCCACAAGGATAGAGACGAGTAGAAAGCACTTAGTACCCAAGGTACTAGTATACACAAGAAAGGGTGATATTCGAGAAGACCAAGCTGAAGAGCTATGGTCAAGAAACAGAGACTTATATACAGTTACTTGCTGGCTTTAAAGCGCAGCTGAGAATCCAAACCCTAATACCGTTATCCTAGTACTGAGTCATAGTCCGTTCTAAATATACATGAAACACCGGTAATCCCAAGCACCGGCGACGCGTAAGTGTCCATGACTAATTGAAGCTTACTATCGTAGTCATAACCGATTAGTAAACACAGCCGAAACACTGAGCACCTGTCATCCTTCTGAGTCAGCAATACCAGACGATGTCAGACGTGACATTTTGCCCACTTTGCCAAAGGCATTTGTTGGATTTTGAGGGCTTGCAGGTGCATCAGCGGGTTGCCCTCTCCAAGTGTAAAGCCTGTCTTGGTCAGCATTACTAAGACATACACGTGATTTTTCTCATCATGTGTACCGGACACCACTTTTGCTCGACTTCACAAGTTTGTTTAGATTAACAGTAAATAGCAAGAAAATACATTTTAATGAAAAAAAAAAGTTTTGGGATCTCCTTTGTCAAATCAAAATATTTTTAAAAAGTAAGACATAGGACACAAAGAGAACTTCAATCTCTATGTTTCCTATGTCTTACTTAGTGGCTTTAGTGATGCGTGAGGGAGGAGATTGGGCAACGACAAAGAGGCCGCTTTGCTTACATAAAGGGGTGTGAGTTCCTAGTGACTGCTACCTTAGAACCGACGCCCATATTCTCGGACCGAAAGCCGGAATCTCCATCAACATGAACGCATCCATCCGGCCGATGCCGTTATGTTTCCCCGCGCTAGAACCGACCGAGACCGACTGCGTCACGGTATATCTTGTCGGATATCTCCCATCTCTCACTGCTTTTCTTCCCTTGGGTTCACATAGGGTTTATGTCTGACGGTCATATTCACCATATTTGGCATGCAAATGTGCCCAGTCGAACACTACTCGACCAACGGAAGGGGAATACGATACGGTTGACCGGGGGGCAGCACTCCGATCGGCTGGGGATGACACCATGATACACGTGGTGTCGATTCATCGTACACGACCGACTTCAAAGTTCCACGCGCAAATTCTATCTACGGTTATGAAGGCCTCTAACGAGGAAAAGAGCTTCTTGCAATGACTATTGATGAAAGGTACTGATGATTGTCGTTCTCGTCCTGTTCTGCCATATTGATAGGAGGGCATCGATCTTGAGATTTGTCTGCGATATCTTCAAGGATATCTCTTCACTCCGTATCTTTGTTGACCCGCAACATCCCCGTTATTGTAAGTACAACATGTGCGCTACGCACGCAACACCGTCAAACCACCACCGTTTAGCACGCTCGGTCACATTGGTCTCGATACCCAGCTTCAGCATCTTCAAGTCATCTTCGCGGTCATTTTTCACTGTATTCTCCGGTGACTCTCACGGACTGTAACCTCCTGTATTGTCTCATCATGTCCAGTGTATCAGTCTCGGTCTCTTGGTCTAAAATGGATCCATCTCCCTCTAGACTTTGTTTATTGTGGCCTACATATCTTCGCCACCTACGCTAAATCCGAACGTCGCATTTGAGCAGAATCAGCGAGCATGTTGCGCCCTATATATATCGATCACTGCCACTTATCGTCCCCTCTTCTGTTTACGCCTTCTCTTTGGGCCGACACTCCCACGGCTCGCACTACACTTTCACTACACTCTCCCAGTTGCTTTTCGAATCGTTCCCACGGACTTGCTCGCTTTAGAGCAACCTGGCACTGGAAGCTTTTTTATGCTCGTCATCTTGGTCCATCCCCGGATCCTGTTCACGGACGGGCCAGGTCCGTCCCAGACCAACTCTGAAGGAAACTGAACATTGGCAGTGATTGATCCGAGTGCGCTCCCCTGTTCCGATGAAATAATCCCCTCATGGTGGCCGAGGCCGATGCGGCGGCCACGATCTGCGCTTCCGCTTCCGCTCGTGGTGACTCAAACCGTGAATGCCTCGGCCGTATTGCACCGCGCAACGAGTACGCACGGCAGGGGCATTCGTCCGCCGTCGAACGCCCACATGACGCTCTACCCTTCACCTTCTACCTCTGCTGCTCCCTCCTCGTCTGCGCCACCCACCGCCTCGTTGCTCTGCGAAGCGTCACAGGAACCCTGTGAGCACAGCACGGGCAATCGCGGCCTCGCGGCGCTATGCAATCTGCCGTACGGTAGACCCGTGCCCCGCGCGCTGAGAAGATGCCGAATTGCGCAGGGTCTATTTGGAGCGCGAGGATCCCGTGCTTGGGATTGAGTGATCGGATGATGTCGTGCATCACGACGCCCTCTCGGATCATGGTGCGGCTGCTGCCGTGCTCTGGCTCCGCCTGTGAGAGTTTAATGGGGTAGGGTTGGAGGGTTGGAGGGGAGAGGAAAGACCCTTACCCATCCTCCGTCATACACGACTGCCAGTGGGTCTCCGGCCAGGAGCCATACAGAATTGCCTCTGGAGGATTTCAGAAAGAGTGAGCTTCCTCGTCAGAGGATGATGTCACACATGAGAAACGCGTCGGTCTTGTCTGTGAGCAGAGGCAGTTTGTCTGTGAAGAAGCTGTCCCTTCAGGTGTGTCGCCTGTGAGGTCCGACGTCCACGGCAGGAGCGAGGGCTTGTGCTTCTGCAATGCGGCAGTGGCCGACGTGTTCGTGATGTGCTTGATGAACGTCGCGTTGGCGCGGCAGCAGTACATTGCAACGATCCAGTATCTCTCGTATCTTCACTTCTCCCTTGGGTTCACACTCTCACAACTCACACCGCACCTTCACTGGGACAATGTCCTACTTTCTGGTTCGCCAATCGCCGCCTTCTACTTTATGGTTGACAATAGGTAGGCCACAACGGACGTATCACCTCCGTATTGGCGCAAAGATGGATACTTGTGCGCGCAAAGATGTAGTCCATCACGATGCTTCCGAGTCAAGTTGCGAAGGCCTTGAGGCGGCGCGATGATGATGCCCCCCAGAACTTGAAACGCATCTACCAGCGTTAGATGGTCCTATCTCCAGTGATATCGGTAAATGACAACAGCATATAATTGACAAAAGGCTGAAGGAGTTTAGTCGTAAGTTGGCTCTCGCACGGCTTTGAGCCAGACCTTTAGTATGATCGAACAGGCCCGGGTTGGCCCACTGCAAAAGGCCACCGTTTGGCTTCTAGTTCTAATTGAAGTCGGAATGGGCACTGGCAGAGGGAGGAAGTGTATGTGATTGCTTGGGCGGCGTACATGAGTCAAAAACAAGGTGAGGAAGCAATGTTTCTTCTGTCCCACTGGCAGCGCAATACGACATGCCAGTGGGGACCATACAATCGATTGACGTAAAGGCCTCCACACAGCTCAAGTTTCCAGGAAATTGGCCTGTCGGCGCCTCGCTCTTATAGCGGTTGCAGCACATGTCCACCATTGCATATAAGAATCTTCGGGAGCGATGAGCGTTGTATGCCCCATACTTGACCCCACGCTCTGATTTAGCCAACGTCACTCCGACCATCTCGCTTTCATGTCAACTAATAGCAGCGACTCGGATGCTCTTGGCAATTATTACCAAGACTATTACTATGATCAATACAAAGTAGCTGTGTACACCAACCTCTTTGACGGAATCGTATATGGTGAGGGGCAAGAGAGTCGTCGTTACTCGTCCAATTTCTGAGCCATTGCACCCCGCATACGATTACAGGTGCTTATATCGTACTTTACGTTGCCTCTGTCTACGTCCTCCTGTGAGTCGTGGCTTTCTAAGGAAGGATGACACACGCTTACAGCAGATGTTTTCAGGAGAAAACCAGGGTTCACTTCGTCTCCGCCTAGAATGTTCATGTTTGGAACCACTACTTTCATGTTCATCTTGGGAATCATCGCGCTAGTGCTAGCAATAACTATCAGATTTCAGGAAATAGAAATGTGGATAGGGGTGGCTAGTCCGGCAAGTTCAGGGTCCCTCGAGTCACTGATCGCCTCCTACTATTCCCACTATTATGCTTGGGGAACTATTGCACGCCTGATGGTGCGCTTTCACGATGCATTTATACCGTCTGTTTGACTCAAAAATGTCTTTTCAGTACATCGTATGCGATATTATCTGCGCCTGGCGCACGGTGGTTCTCTGGAACAGAGACAAGCGTGTCATCGCCATCCTTCTGATTTTCATCCTTGGGACCACAGGTACAAAAAGGGCATTCCTCCCAATCGTACTTTACTCATCTGAAACCATCGCTCGCAGTGGCTGCTGTGCTCACCCTTACTGCCAGTGGTAGCATCGGGGTGGTGACTGGGTTGGCGACGACACCCGGAGCCTTTGACCTAACCATGGTTGGCCCAACACTGGGAACTAATCTGCTCTCCACCGGATTGATTGCTTGGAAGGCTTGGTACACTGTTCTCGCGTTCGACTCCAGATGACCATGTCTGACCCATGTCGCTGGAATAGGCAACGACGCATCTCAGTAAGGAAACACTTATTTGAAGGAAGTGTATTTGTGAGGGCCGATAGGGTTTCCGCTCTGCTCATCGAGTCCGGTCTCATTTATTGCTGCATTTGGGTATGTCCCACCTCCGGAAGCGTCAGTGCTCGGGGGAAGGGTTCAACACACTATTGCAGATTTTATATTTGATCTCTTTGTTTAACGTGCTACCTAATCCAGGCTTCACTGTCATGGCTTTTGTCTCAGTGAGTGCTGCACATGTGTCGCTTCCACTCGATCTCTCTGAAACTGAATACCGAATGACATAGGGTTTATATCCTACACTCATCGTCATCCTCGTTGGCATGCAAATGAGCCCAGTCGAACACTACTCTACCCACTCAACTGGAATGCGATTCTCGAGTGGATCAGCACCCAGACCGCCCAGGTCTGACAGCATATTACGACAAGTGGTCTCGATTCATCGCGAGTACTCGAGCGACTTCGATACTCGAACTCCATCTACGGTTACGAAGAACTCTGACGAGGAATCGAGCCTTATTTCGTGACTATTGATGAAAGGTGCTGGTGATTATCGTTCTCGTCCTGTCATTCCGTATTGACAGGAAATCGTCTATTTTGAAATATTTCTGCAATATCTCTTCACTCAGGCTAGTGTTAGGGTATATGAAAGGTTCATCAACTGCATCGACTCCAGTTACCCGCAAAATCCGGGCTATTGTAAGGACAGCACGTGCGGGCAACGCAGGTTACACCGTCAACCGCCACCGTTCAGCACAACTCCGCTGCATCCGCCTCGATACCCAGTTTCGGTGTCATCGTCTGCTCTCGCATTGTTAAAGTCATGTCTACGTTCACGCTTTACTGTACTATCTTGTGGCTTCCGTGCACTGTGACCTCCTGTTTGTCTCTCCGTGTCCTGTGGACCCCTCTTCATGCATTTAAGTCTCAATCTCTTGGTCTTGAATGTACCCATCTCCATCTGCCTCCCGACTTGCGGGTTATTGCCTTCGATTGGTGCTACCTACGACAAGTCTGAACATCGCACTCGAGCCGAATCTGTCCAGCCTTTCGCGTTCTACGAATATCGACAACCCATTGTCCCCTCTTTTGTCTGTCTTCCCCTTGGGGCGATACTCCCATAACTCGCACTATGTCTTCACTATGTTGACGCATGCTCTACCAGTTGCCTACTCAATATAGCCCGAAGTTATTTATTAACGTAGATGAAGTTTTGAACTTGTACACAAAATTGTCACAAATATTGCCAACTTTGAAATGCACTGATCTACAACTTGATCTAAGAGTGTCAGATGATCCGGTGCCGCACCGAGTAGAAGCCTGGTGCAATACCCATGAGCTTAAGTGCACACCAATCCTGGCAGCTACTCCTTTATTCACCTCACCTTGCCCAGCCATTCTCCTTTCGCGTGCCTTGCACGGACAGGCAAGAAGGAACGCCGCGTAATATGTCCCCGACTTACAGTGAAGCTCGACAGTATTCCGGCGTATTTCACCGTGGCATGAATGAGCGAACCTTATCACGGCGGGCGGGAATGGATAAGTAGGGTTGGTGTTAGTTAGGGTCTTTTTGCACGGATCTCACGGTTGGGTCCGCTCCGGACCGGCCACAAATTTCAATCTCCGTCTGAATATATATTTTTACTGTTCAAGAAATTTTCTTTATTAACTAATAAAATTTACATAAGCTATTTACTGTTTTTTTTGTCTAAGTCGATACTGTAGAGAGGGGGGCGCAAAAGAGCGCGTTCTGCACAGCCCATCCCCGCTGTTGTGCACCCTTCCCCGCGCCGCACTGCACCACCTCCGCACCCGGGTTGCGTGCCACCTTGTCCCCCACCCCCCTTCCCCCCTGCGCTCGCGCCTGGGTTACACGCCGCCCCACTCCCGCCCCGTTCCCATACCCGGGTTGTGTGCTGCCCGCCCTCCCACCCGGGTTGCGCGCTTCCCACCCGCGCTCGCGCCTGGTTTGCACGTCGCCCCGCTCCTGCGCCTGGACACAGGCACGCCGGGTGGGGCAGCCGAGGCACAGGGACTGGGGGGCGCAGTCCTTCCTGTGCCTCAGCGTGGTGGGGTCGCGCAGCCCTGGCGGAAGTGCCGGGGCGACCCTTCCACCCTACGCCCCTTCGCCCCCGCCTTGCCCGCAAAGCGGTGCTGTCCCCCTGCACCCCTTCGCCTCCACCTTGCGCGTAAAGGAGAGGGGCCAGCGGCGCGGGGCGCGCAGGGACGGGGAGGCACTTTGCCCCACCAACCCGGTCTGCGCACGACTGGGGTGGAGGGTGCGCAGCCCGGGTGGAGCGCGCCATGTGCCCCAACGCCCCGGCTTGGGTGCAAAGGGGACGGGCGAGGGGCGTGCCGTGCCGTGGCGCATGCCGGGAGAAGGGTGGAGGGGGGCGCCGATGGGAAGGGGCGGGTGCGGGTGCGCGCAGTCCCTTCCTGCACCGCCCGCACCTCCGGGTTAACCCCCCTCCCTCCCCCCTGCATCCTAGGGGTGATCCCGCGCGCAAGTTGTTGCGCACGGGGGTCAGCACGCGCAGGGGGGGGACACCCTCACCCCCCCCCCTGCGCGTGCCACCCCCGTGCGCAACAACTTGCACACGGGGTCACATGGAGCCTGCTGCACGCCCCCCCTCCCCCCGGCTTGCGTTTCCAAGTCCCCCGTTCTGTGGTGAACGCGGGGTACGCGGAAAATTGGGGAGGGGGGCGCCCATGAGGTGGGGACGCGGCAAGGCGGAGGGGGAGGGGGGAGAGACGGGGGCGCGCAGGCGGAGCGCAAGGGAGACGGGGTGAGGGTGCTGCGTCAGGGGGGCGCGCAAGGGGTGGCCGCGTGGCCACGAGGAGGGCGCACAGGTGGCCGGCCGCGCAGCCACGAGGGGGGGCATGCAGGGGGATGGCCGCGCAGCCACGAGGGGCATGCGCAACGCGGCCACGTTCGCATGCCCCGTTGGAACGCGCAGGGGGGGCGGCGCAGAGGATGCGCGTGGAAAGAGGGGGGGCGGGCGACGTGGGGGTTGTTTATGTTGATACACAAACACGCATTGTTTACGCGTTCTTTTTGTTTGTTTGTTATTTACACAAATTTTTATTTTTAATATGGAATTTTTACAAAAGAAATCAGAGTTAAAATTAAACGGAAAACGCCGAGCGCCCGGCGTGAGATCCGTGCGAATAGTCAAAAACTGTTGGTGTTTCTCGACTTATGTCCAATATATCGACAACTAAGTAAACTTATTGTTATCGTGAATTAATTTTAAATAACAAGACTTGAACAATGCGAAATTAGTCGATTACTTGAAAGGTCTCGAGTTATTTCCGAAAGTATTTAAAATAACATTGTTATTTTGGCCTGGGTAGCACAATATAATTTAAACGTTTTCGGAAATAACCGGAGCTCTTTTAGGCAAGGGATTAATTTCTAATTGTTCAAATATTTTTATATAAAATTAACTCGGGATAAAAATAAAGTCACTTAGTTGTCGATATATTGGACATAAGTCGAGAAACACCAACCCTACTTATCCATTCCTGCCCGCCGTGTATAAATGAGGCGTGGGCCGCGCCGCTGGAGGGGAGGGTGATCCTGTAGTACCAAAGCCTCCTCGTCCCCGACTCGACTTCCGCGTCGATTGTCGATAGTAGATCAGAACTAGATCTGACGCCCATCTTCTCGGACCACATACCGGAATGTGCATCAACTTGAAGCTGAAGCGCTGAAGCTCTTCCATTCTCGAACCTCATGGTTCGTCAGACTTCGGTGTAAACAGGTGACCGCATCGGACCTGGCCGATGCCGATACATTTCCGCGAATCCGCGCACTCTCACACTGGCACCGAGACTTCGTATATCTCTCGCATCTCACTCCTTCCCTTGGGTTTACACTCTCATAACTGACACTACACCTTCGCTGGGACAACACCATACTTTCTGGTCTGTCCAACGCCGCATTCTACAATTTCTACTTGTTAGCTGTACTAGGTAACTCACAACGCCGGACAACTTGAACTACCTTCGTATTGGCGCAAAGATGCATCCTTGTGGGTGCAAAGAGGCCGACGCGGTCCACGAATCATGAATCATGATGCCTGCGGTCTTGAGGCGGCGCGACGATGTGGCCCCACCGAACTTGAAACGCGTAGACGATCTTCATTACAGTATGATTGGGTAAACAACGACAGCATATAATTGAGTCATTGACAGGTGTCGTGGGGCCCTCATCTCAAGCTCGATGCGTGTTCCTCCGACCTTGGGGGCATCATCGATCACATCGATCACCCAATGGATGATCTGGGGACGACACCGCAGTTGCTAAACTATGGCCTTTCGATACGGCAACTACAGAAGGCTGTGATTGAACAGGCCCGGGATGGCCCAGAGAGCCACCGTATGGCTACTAGTTCTAATTGAAGTCGGGGTGGGCACTGGCATTGCACCAACTGGCTTTTCATTCGTGCTCATAACGTTTACACACCAATCCCCCTTGTACGTGCGTTTCAGGCAGACCAGGAAGGACGCGTGGTACGTTCCCAACTCACAGTGAAGCTCGACAGATGCTCCCCCATATTGTACCTCGTCGTGAACGAGCCAACCTGGCACGCATGGGGTGTGGTTTCAAGCGTGGTTTGCGACGAAGTTACAATTAGGTGGTAGTGAAGTGTTCATTACTCAAGGCCCGCGGCCGTACGTTACTGTACGGCAGGTGTCGAGCCGCGTCGGGTGGCCCAAGGTGAGCCTGAGAGTTACAGCGCAAACAGCCGTCTCAGGCTGATCACTCATCGGTTTTTTGAACCACCTGGATTACAGGGCGCAGGCTAGAAGCACCGGTCTAGTGCTGACTCGTTATAGTTGCGGGTTGAACAAGATGGGTAAGCTGTCACAAATGTCTGAACGACCTCCGAGTCGCCTTCAAGTCACGGTTATCCCGCTAGCCGAAGGGCAAAATTGCTGCGTTATTTGTCCCTCAGTCGCAATACTCCCGCATACAGCTAGCGCCTCTTATCAGTTCCGTTTGAGACAATTCTCATGCAGCCATAAGTTCTGCATGGCGTTATGGACAAGCACACGCCTCATCCGGCGATAACCAGCTCGGACGTTGTCTGACTTTTCCTCAACCCTCTGCGATGGTAGTGGGGGTAGGCCTTCACCGTTCTTGTTTCGCCCTGTCACGGTCGGGCAGGTCAAGAAATGCACATCTTGTTGGGGCTTTGGGCCGATCTGGTGTCCCAGATACTCCCACACCTTGTACCACTGGCCCTTGGCATTATTGGTTGGGACTGTGATGTTACTTCTCGGGTAGGCATGCGCGGTATGTCATCTGCGAGCGGTGACATAATCGCACTAGTGAGTGGGCGTGAAATTGAATGCGCGGGGAGAAAATATGATTGATGATTGTGTTGGACGGGTGTATGAACAGCGGCCCGAAAAAGAAGTACCGTTCTCCAAATGTAGTTTGTCAGTACTCACCCACAAGTAGCTAGCCGTTTCATTGACGAATACAGTCAGTGTCCAAGCCCCAGAGCGGAAGAGGAACAAAGCGGACCATGGTTTGGGACGACAGCGCGGAGCCACCGGGCTGCCTGCAGCGGGTGCGGTGAAGTGAGTGAGGAGGAAAGTCGCGATAAATGATGAAGATCCATGAGTGAGAACAGCCAGCACGGCGGATGCACGAGTTACGAGTACGCCAAGGTGCGGCGGCGTTTGGTTTGTCTACCGGAGTGGACACCATAACCAGACAGTGCACCATGTGAAACAGTTACCCAAATCAAATTATGACATTTCAAAGAAAGACTGACAGACCAGCACTGTGATTAAGCACTCCGACTTGAAGTTATTGCAAAACTGTCTGGCTGTTGAGGTCGCTAGCAGTGTTACACCGGTTAAGTAGTAGCGGGCCGCGCTTGCCGAGGCGCGCTGGCAGTCACGCCAACTTCACGCCACCACGCCACTGATCGATCGCTCAGAATTGAGAACAAGTCGCAAACTTGAACTTGAATTTGAACTGAAAGACACAGCCTTGCACATTATGCCCTTTCTACTGTCACCGCCTACCCTTAATTCTTGGTGCAATATGCGCCCTGCTGCTGCCTCGCTGCGGTTTGATAGCTCCTGGGACCGTGACCCTGATGCTACAGGGTTTGAAGGGAGGGGCCGGACAAAGATATCTTGATCTTGGATAATTAATCTTGAACTTGAAATCGTGCCGAATTCTTGTATTTGTCACACAAACCTTGATTTTCGTCGCTTAGCGTTGTTGTTGTTGTCAAAAAGTTGTTCGTTTTGTTTGACAGGTTGTTCAATGTTGGTTGACAGGTTGTTCGGCAAACTCCACAGGCGGCTATAACATAATCATGATTATATTTTTTCATCCAAGTCAATCTAACGGGCCCTTGTGCACAAACCGGGGAGCTGTTACGTGCGAGCGGCACGTGAGCCTGACTTAGGCAACGTAGAGTGAACACGGTGACTCAGCAATAGTCCTACTCAAGTACAAAGACTGAGTGACGTCTCAACGCTCGAAGGTGGAGTTGATGCTTTGTTTGTCTTGACACGCGGCCCTTGACGGACGAGAGATGAAGAGGGAGAACCGGCTTTGGATAACAAGTCGAGAGATATACAAGAAATCCAAGCTATCGACTACAACAGTCGATAGCTTCCTTATAAACTACCCGCGCGATCCGCCTTCGTCAGCGAGACCGCCACTACTACTAATCTGCTGGTAATCGTCCACTAAGCCACTACTGCTAGGTAATCGTCCACTAAGACAAATGCCACAACTACTACTACTCTTGGTAATCGTACAGCAAACCTCAGTCATCGTATCGTACTAGTATCAGTAATCCTCATAGTCAGCATTGTAAGAACGAGCCACGACGTCATGCGATCACATACCTATACATCCCATAACTTATGGGTTAGGTCAGATACATACCATGACCCGGGACGTTACATCACCCCCTTCACAAGGGTGAGCGCCCTCGCTCCACTACCCAATTCGGTACCGTGGTGAGTCCGACATCCGTCTCGTGCTCATCTCGTATCCTTACGAGGGCGTGCGCTCTCCCCAGCCTTCTTGCGGAGTGTCGTGCGCGATCGACGTGCACGAAGATGTCATCTTCGAGCCTCTTGATGGCGATCTCCAGCTCTTTGATGACTTCCTGGGACGAGCGGTAGCGCCTCACTTCGGCGGCAAGGGAAATGTCTCCCAGCCTCGCGAGGGCTTCATCTACCTGGCGTCGTCCCCGGAAGTCAGCGCGAAGGTATAGCAATTCTTCGCGGGTGTACTCAGCTGGGGGTCCCATATCTCGACACGGCTCGGCGTGTATGTCTCCACGATAAATTGGCTCGCCCCTCCCCATCGTTCCGAACACCTCCGGATTATCCTGCATCCTCACTCGCACGTATCTGGCAGGGATGCGTCGCCCTTCGTGCTCGACGACCATAGGTACCCAGTTCATCCCGTTGTTGAGGACGAAGCCTTGGGGGGTAGGCGATATGGCACGGATAGGGCGCCTCGGCGCATGCGCTCGGCGCGTATTGATGGGTGAGGGGTCTCGGGCTTCAGCGTACGACGGGAGTCGCCCCATAGCGGCGTATCCTTCCTCCGCAGTCGGTCCATAGACGACAGCAACTGGTGGTGTTCGTTCTTCGTCATCCATGGCTTCTTCGGTAATGTTGCTGTCTTCTTCTTCTTGGACTTGGGGGGGCACGCGCATAGGTGCGCAGTGGCAATAATCGATGGGGTTGTCACATCTGGTACAGATGATGTTGGCGTCGTGGTAGGATCCATCGGAGGATTCGTCGTCGCTGTACTGATTGACGGCGGTGGATGATGTGAGGGCGGTGGAGGGCTGGACGATACTTGCCGCGTTAACCTCTGTATCCTCATCCGTCTCTCCTGCGGCGTCATCTTCGTTACTTGGTCCAGCCGCCAAGAGGTCATGACCTCCTTCAGCAGCCCGTAGTCCCTCCTCATCTTCCTCCACTCTTCCGCTTGCGGGTGTGGGAAATCGCCTGCGAGCCTCGGCCAGGTCTCGGGCGGCTTGGTCTTGTTCAGCAATGGCTCTGACGTGTTCGAATTCTGAGCAAAACTGGTCATCGACGTTGTTGTTGCCATCGTAGGTGCTGAGGGTGTTGATGTATGGGAGCTCGTCAATGGCGATAACGGTGAGTGGGACATGAGACATGTTATGGGAAGGTCCAGAGGATGCGTTTCCTGGAGTTCCGATGAAGCCTGCTTTTATGTGAGTTTCAGCGGTCGGATTGGCTTGTTTGTACTTCCTTATCTCTTCGTCCGCATGTACATCGTCCCACGGGACCCACTGGTTATCCGAGTCTGGGTACCCCTTCCATTTGATCAGGTATTGGAGTTTGCGCCCTCGTCCTTGTCTCCTCGAGTCTAGTACTTTCTCGACCTCATATTCTTCCACGTCCTCCACCAATTCAGGTGGTGGGCGTTGGTAGTTTGCGCCATGAATCAGCGTTTCTTTGTAAGATGTGAGAAGATCTATGTGAAACACATCATGGATGCTCCACTGCGTGGGAAGTTTGAGTCTATAGTTGACGGGAGACATCACCTGGATGATCTCGAACGGTCCATGTCTTCTAGGCGCAAGCTTTGTGGTTGGCTGATTGGTTCGTAAGTGGCGTCCTTCTAGCCATACCCTGTCTCCTATCTGATATTTGGGGGTGTCACGATGCTTGACCCATGACTGTTGCGCTCGGCGCATTTGCTCTTGTGCCTGGTTTCTTATCTCCTTCAATTGTTCTAGTCGCTTCTCGACCCTTGGTATTGGTGATTTCTTATCTGTCCAGTTAGTAATAGGATGATAGCCCATTAGTAACCTGAACGGTGTTTCGCGCGTGGACTCATTGGCCCAATTGTTGTGTGCGAATTCCGCTAGCGCCAGATAGTCCGCCCAATTGTTCTGTCTCTCGTTAGCCCAGAATCGGAGGTATTGTTCCAGCCATTGATTGGTTCGTTCCGATTGTCCGTCCGTTCGTGGGTGGTAGGCAGTCGAAATATTCTGCTGTATCCCCAGGATTCGACATAGTTCTCTTGTGAATTTAGACGCGAACCGGGGATCTCGGTCGCTGATCAGTTTCGTTGGTAGGCCAAATCGTGCGACCACATGTTTGGCGTATAGCGCGGCTGTTTCTTCGCCCGATATCTCTTCTTTGCATGGTATGAATATAGACGCTTTTGAACAGTCGTGGTCAGTGACTGTTAATAAGGAATCGTAGTCCCTGGACTTCGGAAGTTTGGTAATGAAGTCGAGTGCTACTACCTCGAACGGTGTTGCTTCTGGTTTTGGGAATATTGGTCGCAACGGCGCCTTTGTTCTTTGTGTATTGACCTTGCATCGCTGGCACTCCGCACATCCTCGTACATATTCAGCGATGTCTTGTCTCATTGTGGGCCACCAGTAGTGACGTTCCACCATTTGGGTTGTTCGGTTAATTCCTGGATGTCCATGAACAGGGGGGTCATGATGTGTGGAAATTACTTCTCTAATTTCCTCTGATGTCCCTGTGACGACCAGTCTCTGTCCTTGGTACCACCATAGTCCGTCTGCTTTGGTTAGCTTGTGGGGGTCAACCCACTTGCGTATCCTTTGCTCGTCTTGTTTTGGTCGCGTATTGATTGTTCGTACGAACAGTTTGTCCGGTAGAACTGTGACATTTTCGTTGTCCTTTTCTCCTTGATCGTAATCGGTTCGTCGTGATAGTGCGTCGGCTCTTCCATTTGCTGTTCCTTTGACATGATGTATCTCGAAGTTGTACTCTGCCAGTTCTAGTACTTCTCGAGCGATTCGTCGGCTGATTTTCTGAGGATCTCGCCAGTAACGCAAGTTGAGATGGTCCGAGAAGATGCGTACTTTATGTGTAGATCCAGCCAGTAAGTGTCTCCAATTTCTCAACGCTTTTACGATGGCCAACAACTCCAGGTTGTATATGTCGTAGTTTCGTTCGGCAGCATTGAGTGTTGCTGAGTAGTACCCCACAGGGTGTCGTTTCCCATCCGATTTCTTTTGTAGTAGCACCGCTCCTACAGCGAACCCTGATGCATCCACTTCTAGATCGAATTGCTGTTTCTGATCTGCGTGTGCCAGTATGGGTTCTGTTGTGATTCGTCGTTTGAGTGTATCGAACGCTGTTTGATGTCTTGCTGTCCATTGCCATGGTTCGTCTTTGCGCGTTAGTTCATTTAGCGGTTTGGCAATGTTTGCGAATCCCTTGATAAACTGCCTGTAAAAGTTGCAGAACCCCAAGAAGGAACATACGTCCTTTACTGATGTGGGGGATGTCCAGTTGCGAACACCTGAAATTTTGATAGGGTCCATGCGTGTTACCCCCTCTTCAAGGATTACCCCCAGGTAATCAATGCTGGACGCGTTGAATACGCATTTTTCTGGTTTGAAGAAGAGGTCGTGTTTTTGAGCGACTTCCAGGACATCGCACACCGCTTTTTGATGCTGTTCGAGTGTGTTCTTTTGTCGTTTCGTGGCTATGGCGATATCATCCATGTAGACCCGAATGGTCGTTCCATTGGGTTCGTGTTTTGCTATCGTTGGTTGGTATATCTCGTTCATGAAACTTTGGAACGTTGCTGGCGAGTTGCACAGTCCAAAGTACATGACAGTTGGTTCGAAAAGTCCACGTCGTGTTTTGAACGCGGCTTTGTGTTCATCCCCTTCCTTGATTCTGATGTTGTTGTATCCTTGGCGAACGTCGAGTTTGCTAAATATTTGTGCTCCGCCAAGGTCTCTGATGAGATCGTCAATGAGTGGGAGTGGATACTGGTTTCGTATTGTCCACTCGTTGATTCGTCGATAGTCCTGTACAGGTCGTAGCTTTCCGTCCTTCTTTTTGATGAAGAAGAATGATGATGCGTACGGGGATTTCGAGGGACGAATGTATCCCTTTTCCACTTGTTCATCTATGAAGTTGTCTAGCGCTTCGTCTTCTGTTCTTGTCATTGGATAGACTTTGCAGTCTATTACGTCGGGCACTCCTTTCTTGAATTCGATTGCGTGATCGCAGCTCCTTTTTGGAGGAAACCGCTTCGATTCCTCTTCACTGAATACCTTTGCGAAGTGTTGGTATTCAGCCGGTATTTTGACCTCCGTGGTGTATTGCTTGGCATCCACTGCGAGTTCCACCGCCGATCTTCGTCCATACACTTGCTCTTCTAGGGTCGTTACGATTTGTTCTTTTGCTTCTGTTGTGAACACCCGCGACACCCTTGCGTCGTCTTCTTCCTCTGTCAATAGCCTTGCTAATACTGCTTTTCTGTCATTTGGGTTAATTGTTCGCAACACTATAGGGAGTTGTTTCTCATCTATAGTGGCGTGGCGCCAACTGAACCTTGGTTCATATGTTGCGAGCCATGGATATCCCAGCAGTATGTCTTCCTTTCCTATGTCGGTGATAAGGAAGCGCATTTCTCTTTTTGTTCCTCCAGTTTCCACGTTAAGCGTCAGATAGTGTGTGATCTGTCCCGCTTTATTAGTGGTATCATCTATGTTGTAGATGTTTTTGGGCTTATCTAGTGCCCGTTGTCCTAATCCCATTCTTTTGACAAATTGCGGATGAACGAAGTTGTCGGTGGCTCCTGAGTCCACCAACGCTTTGATGTCGGCCATATTGTAACTTGCGCGAATAGACACTGGTACTCTCATAGAACGGTAGCGCATAATGTACACAGAGTTACAATTTATTGCCCTTACCCAGGCCGCCGGGTTTAGGCGTTTCCAAAATCCTGCCCCATCAATTGTTGTAGGACCAGGTCCTTGACTTCTTCGTCATCTCCCGCTATGTCATGATCGCCCTTGGCGGTCATGTCACGTTCGCCGCATCAGGACCAGGATGCGCGCAGGCCGACGACGGCACAGAAGGAACACTGAAAGATCGCGTGGTGTAAGGCTTTGGCGAAACCGGTGGGACGGATACCAGCGGGCCGGGCTTAATCCCCTTTCAGAAGGTGTTCTGGATGGAAGGGTCAGAAGGCGCTCGTCCGAGGCGCCCAGCCAGATGCTTACTGATGCATTAGTGATGGCTGACTGACGGACTTACTCAGGGACTTGGTAATGGTTATGGAGTACCTTACTCATCGCTTACTGAGGATGACTGAAGGCTGTTACTCATACCTTACTCATGGACACATGCGGACTAATAGTCTCGTAGTCATGCTGACAGCATTAGGCTGTTCAGTTAGTATATAAGTAGTAGTGGGGACGGTAGAGTTCCTCACTTTAGCATTCTCAGATTCCCTCTTCCTAGAGTGGTTCCCTGTTAATAGCTAGAGTAATCACACTCCTTTTGTTCGAGTTGTCTCTTGCCCTTCGTGGCATTGTTTCGTCTATCTATGGCTATTCCCTGTTTAGGGATAGTCCTTTGTTCACTGTTGCTGGTTGAGACGCACTTCACCAGCGTCGGCTCTCGTCGCGCACCAAAGTCGTTCCTGCACAGGTCACGTGCAGAAGGTTTCGTCTGGTCGTAAAACACCATTCGTTACACGCTACTCCTCGTAGCCATTCCGCTGCTTTTTCCTCTTTGGTTTGCGGGGCTTCTGTAGCAGCTTCTGTGGTGCGTACTTGTGTATCGCGGCGTCTGCGAGGCTGCCTGCAGTCGCGGCTGATGTGACCCATCTTCTGGCAGTTGTAACACTGCGTTTGACTATGGTCTCGTTTGAATTGTCGCTGGACAAATCCCCCTCGTGGTGGGAATGGCGGCCTGGTGTTTCTGGGGTGGTTTGCTATGACTTCCTCGGCTCCTGCCAGTCGTCCTCGTACCCGATCTGCCGATGTGTCCATTCGGTCATCATTCTGTAGTGGTGCGAGCAACTTAGCTAGTGCTCCTCCTGTGGTGCGTCCTGGTTTGAACGCGTCAAGGTTTCCCCTGACTGTTTGCATGTGAATCCATTTCTGCTGCCTTTTCAGGGCGGATTCCCTCCATTCCTCGTAGTTTCGTGGGTCGTCGTGCTGGTACATTGTTTCGTACAACGCTCTTGGTAATCCTTTTGTGAAATACTTGAGCGTTTGTTCGGCGTTGATGTTGTACCCTGCGTGTCGAACTAGTTGTTCGAACTGGGCGATGTAATCGTCGATCTTCCCATCCTTCATGTGTATGCCAGCGTCGAGCTGGGCTTGGGCTCGTTCTTTGCTGAGAACGTCTCCGAACTGCCTTTGGAAGGCATGGAGTAAGTTCTCCCACAGCCTGTTGTCGAATTGACTGGTTCCCGTGGCTACTTCATTCACCAACCATCGGCTTGCGGACATAACCCATTGGTTAACCGCGTTTCCCTGAATGTATGTTAGGAACAACATAGCTTTTTGGTACTTGTTCCTCATGGCTGAGTGGTTGGCGTTGACTCCCGCGTAGACCTCCCATTGAAGGATAAAGGCCTCTGCTTGTGATCTTGCTCCTGTGAATGTTGGTGGCGGATTACCAATAAATTTGTCGTTGCCGTTCTGGTTAGCTATTGCTGGTCCTGCTGGAGGTGGTCCTGCTGGAGGTGGTCCTGCTGGAGGTGGTCCACCTCCTCCGCCTCCGCCTCCGCCTTGTGGCCATCCGCCATTGGGCGGTCCTCCTCCCCCTCCTGGTGGTCCCCTTGCTGGTGGAAATGGCCTGTTTTCAGGCGAAGGTACTCGGTTTCGATTGAGCCTGAACTTGTAGAACATATCGTGTTCAGGGATACTTGGCGCGTCAGGAACATCCGGTCCCATTGCTCGATTGACGGCTTGTACGTCTTCTGGTTGTAGCTGTTGTATATGACCCGTTTGTTCGTTGATAACGAGTCGGGGTGGTGAGACTTCTGTTTGGGTAGTCATGTAGCTATATGGCATTCCCCTGATGGGTTCGGGAATATGCAACTCAGCTGTTTGCGCGGCTAGTGCGTCTACTTCTGGTGATTGTACTGCGATTTCTTCAGGTTCACCTTCACTTTGGGGGGTTGGCGGTCTTTCACTAGTATGGCTTGACTGGGGTGGACTGGTTGATCGTAGTTGAAACTCTGTCCTGGGTGGTTCCGTGTCGAGGTTTATTTCTTCTTCTCGGCCGTCTATGGCCCCTTGTTGATCAATTGGTCGCGCTTCGACTAGTGGTATGTTAATGTTTAGGTCGTCGGCGGCTGGTCGTGTTGCTTCGAAGTAGCTGTTGGTGTTGCTCCACCTAAGTTCGACCCAGCAACAGCGCTCTCGGTTGAATACTACTGGGTGGAAGCGTTGTGATGTGGCCGCTTCCGCATAATATCTGGTGTTATTCTCCTCGGTCCTTCTGGTGTCTGGTACGTGTCGCCACCTTACTCGTCCCACAAGGTATCGAGTAGGTGCGTCTCGTTCTCTTGATTCGATGCGATAGGGTACGAAGTCCCAGCCGTCTTTGGTAGTGAGAGTTGCCACGGTGTTCGATTTAGGAGAGCTTGGATTTAATGTTACGTGCGAGCGGCACGTGAGCCTGACTTAGGCAACGTAGAGTGAACACGGTGACTCAGCAATAGTCCTACTCAAGTACAAAGACTGAGTGACGTCTCAACGCTCGAAGGTGGAGTTGATGCTTTGTTTGTCTTGACACGCGGCCCTTGATGGACGAGAGATGAAGAGGGAGAACCGGCTTTGGATAACAAGTCAAGAGATATACAAGAAATCCAAGCTATCGACTACAACAGTCGATAGCTTCCTTATAAACTACCCGCGCGATCCGCCTTCGTCAGCGAGACCGCCACTACTACTAATCTGCTGGTAATCGTCCACTAAGCCACTACTGCTAGGTAATCGTCCACTAAGACAAATGCCACAACTACTACTACTCTTGGTAATCGTACAGCAAACCTCAGTCATCGTATCGTACTAGTATCAGTAATCCTCATAGTCAGCATTGTAAGAACGAGCCACGACGTCATGCGATCACATGCCTATACGTCCCATGACTTATGGGTTAGGTCAGATACATACCATGACCCGGGACGTTACAGGAGCGCTCGCTTCCCATCGCACGCGTCCCAAGATGGGAGCACCCAGTCCCGTTCCCGCATGTCCGCCCGCTTGCCCAGGAGAGCGGAGTGTCTACGCCGCCTCCGGGATTTCAGGCAGCTCACTGTCTGTGATGAAGGGTGCCACATGAAAGGAGGATTGGGGGGATGGGGGATGGGCGTGTGGTGGGCGTGCCCACAGGGGGCCAGAGGGCAGTGAAGCCGGGGGGATGGCATGGCTGGGGGAACGAGCGCTCCCCGGTTTGTGCACAAGGGCCCCGTTCCCCTACAGTAGATTGACTTAGATGAAAAAATATAATCACGATTATGTTATAGCCGCCTGTGGAGTTTGCCGAACAACCTGTCAACCATCATTGAACAACCTGTCAAACAAAACGAACAACTTTTTGACAACAACAACAACGCTAAGCGACGAAAATCAAGGTTCGTGTGACAAATACAAGAATTCGGCACGATTTCAAGTTCAAGATCAATTACCCAAGATCAAGATATTTTTGTCCGGCCCCGCCCTTCATAACGGGGCAGTGTTCATGCAGTAACTCAGAATCTTGGCACTATTCACTCATAACTGTATGCAGACGCGTATCGGGCATATGATCAGCTGTCTGCGGGCGATCCTTCAGGTCGTAGAATGAGCGCTCACACTGTCCACATGCTGCGTCCTTGGATACAGTCCTGAGTTTCATCACTGCAATCACCGGTCATCACATGATCCCTCCCGCCGGGACTTGGCCCTCTTCTGGCGATGCTGTGCTAAGGTACCTCCTGACATTCTCCGGTCTTGTTTCCGTTTTCCTTTCCGGATTAGCCTTCAAGTTGGCGAGATGGCCTGTACCTCAACGCGCGGTGAAACCTCAGACTGCCAGTTGACTACGTACCACACGCTTTCCTCACTCAGACCTGCCAACTATCTAGCTTGTTTTAGGTCTTACTCAGTTAATCTTGCACCGGTTCTGTAGAAATCCTTGAAATATAAAAGCTCCAAGACGAAGGGAGTATTCTCATCACCAAACTCATCCGCCAACCCACCTTCTCTAATCACATACATCCTCATCCTCACAATGAAGTTCACTTTCACCATCATCACTCTCTCGGCACTCTTTTCCGTGGCAGCTGCTGCAACCACTGAACCCCTTCGCGACAACAGCTTCTACGACAATGGCCAACAGTCGTTGAACAATGTCGCGTGCTCCAACGGCCAAAACGGTCTGATGGCCACCAATCAATTCACCGACTTCGCATCACTTCCCACATTCCCCAACATCGGTGGTGTTTTCGCCGTCGGCGGCTGGAACTCTCCAGAGTGTGGGTCGTGCTGGCAGGTGACATACCCGAGTACCGGTGTCACCATCTATATCACCGCCATCGACACAGTGTTTTCCGGCTTCGACGTATCACAAGCAGCCATGAACACTCTTACGAATGGGCAAGCAAACCAATTTAGCGTTATCGATGTTGAGTCGACGCAAGTTGCCCCGAGTTTCTGCGGGCTGTGAACACTGTAGAGGTATTTGGGTATTACACTCAGCTTTAGACACTATCTGATTTTCCTTGAAGAATCCGTGACTTCTTTTTCCTTGATGGACTTTTGAACAATGGACCTTTCCGGACTATGTAATTAGTTGCATATAGTACTATATACACACGGACAGTATTGCTAGAGTTAAACCTTTGTTCAATGTAATTTCTGTGTTGCATGAGCTAGAATCTGATAAACTCCTGGTTGGATATCTGAGAGCAAGCAAACACCTCAATCGTGTCAATTACCGTATGCGGTACTCTAAGTCATGCAATCTTTGCACCGCCCTCGTTAGCTTTAGAAGTTGAGATTCTGCGCACTTCTATGCTATTTCGGCGCTTTTGCCGGCAGTGGAAAGCCTTCTATGAGCAGGAACTTGTCTTCGAGTTACCTCATTTTAGCCTCAAGGCCCTCAAATGGAATAATGATTCAGAATGTCCTCACTGTTTGGTTATATCTTTCTGCGAAGTGCACTCCTGACGGCGCCTAATGATGATCTCAAAATTAGGGTAGGATCAACTTGAATCAGCTTGGAAACGAATCCGTGTCGTCATTTTGCAGTGCCACACCTTCTCACGATTTGCTGTTCCTCTTATATTCAATTTCACCCCTTCGGTGTGAAAAGACACGTTATTGGCCAGCATAAGTTGTCTGCCGAATTGGACACCATAGCCGGACCGTGCACGATCTGAAATAATGAAACTGCTGGCTAGATCAAATTATGACATTTCAAATAAAGGTTGGCAGACCGCTGGCAATACTGTAATAGCGCATTCCGACTAGAAGTTACTGCAAGGATGCAGGGATGTTGAGGTCACTTGGCAGTGCTTCGCCGGTTTTGAGCTGGCAGTGCCAGTGCAGTGCGGGCCGTGCTGGCCAAGGCGCTGGCAGTCACGCCACCAGTACGCCACCATGCCACCGATCGCTCAGAATTGAGACCAAGTGCAACTTGAACTTGACCTGAAAGACACAGCCTCGCGTATTGCGCCCTTGCTACTGGTACTTCCCGCCCTTAATTCCTGGTGCAATGCATGCCTTGCTGCTACCGTGCGACGGTATGATAGCTCCTGGGACCGTGATCTGGATGCTACGGGCAGCGCTCATGCAGTGACTCAGAGTCTTGGCACTATTCACTTATGACTGTATGCAGATTGTCATTGCAGACGCATACCGGGCATATGGTCAGCCGTCTGGGGGCGCTATGCCAAGTCGTAGAATAGAGCACATACACGGCCCACGCGTTTTGGATACTGTCCTGAGTTTCATCGATCACTGCTCATCAAATGATCCCACCCGCGGGGACTTCGCCCTCTTCTGACGATGCTATACTACTGTTCCACCTGAATTCTCCGGACTTGTATCCAATTTCCTTTCTGGATTAGCCTTGGCGAGATGACCTGTACCTCAACGCGCGGTGAAACCTCAGACTGCCAGTTGACTAGTACGTACCGCACGCTTTCCTCCCTCAGACCTGCCAACTGTCTAGCTTGTTTTAGGACTTACTCGCTCACTCTTGCACCGGTTCTTGTAGACATCCTTGAAATATAAAAGCTCCAAGACGAAGGGAGTATTCTCATCACCAAACTCATCTGCCAATTCTCTACTCGCATACATCCTCATCCTCACCATGAAGTTCAGTTCCGCCATCATCACACTCTCGGCACTCTTTTCCGTGGCAGCTGCTGCAACCACTGAACCCCTTCGCGACAACAGCTTCTACGACAATGGCCAACAGTCGTTGAACAATGTTGCATGCTCCAACGGCCAGAACGGCCTTCTGTCCGCCCCTAACGGCCGGGTGGCCTCCGGTCATTTCACCGATTTCGCATCACTGCCCACATTCCCCAACATCGGTGGTGTTTTCGCCGTCGGCGGCTGGAACTCTTCAGAGTGTGGATCGTGCTGGCAGGTGACATACCCGAGTACTGGTGTCACCATCTACGTCACCGCCATCGACTCGGTCTTTTCCGGCTTCGACGTTTCACAAGCGGCCATGAACACTCTTACGAATGGGCAAGCAAACCAATTTAGCGTCATCGATGTTGAATCGACGCAAGTTTCCAAGGCTCTCTGCGGGCTGTGAACATTTTAGAGGTATTTGGGCATTACGCTCAGCTTTAGACACCATCTGATTTTATTTTTGAAGACTCCGTGTCTTCTTTTTTCTTGATAGACTTGTGAACCAAGGACTTTCCGGACTATGTAGTTAGTTGCATACACACACGGATGGTATCACCAGTGTTAAATCTTTGTTCGATGTAGTTCTGTGTTGCATGAACTAGAATGTTTTAAACCCCTGGTTGGATATCTGAGAGCAAGCAAAGACCTTAATCGTGACAACTACCGTACCCGGTACTCCAACTCAGGCAATCTTTACACCGCCTTTGTTAGCTTGAGATGATGGGAACTTCTGTGCCACTTCAGCGCTTTATCCAGTGGTGGAAAGCCTTATATGAGCAGGATCTATTCTTCGAGTTACCGCATTTTAGCCTCAAACGGCATAATGATTCGGAATGTCTTCACGGTTTGGGTGTATCTTCTGCGAAGAGCACTCCTGACGTCGCCTAATCATGATCTCAAAATTAGGGCAGGATCAATCAGCTGTGATATGAATCCGTGCCGTCTTTCGCAGTGCCACACTTTCTCACGAATTGTACATTAGAAGGTGCGTGTGATAAAGCTGTTCCTCTTTATATTCAATTTCACCCCTTTGGTGTGAGGACACGCTTATGGCCAGTTTGGGGATCAGTTCACGAAGAAGCATTACTTGAGGGCTGTCGCTGAAGAATCAATTGTCGTTCTATTTTCTCATGTGAGCCGTTACGTCTGCGGAAGATGTGCTGGAGCATAGCCGTATTGGAATTTGCGCTTCTAGAAAGAAAGGCAAAACATCAAAATTGAATCCATCAACAATGGAGAACCCCGAGAGAAAGCGCGAGCATGTAAGGAAACTGATCCGGGTGTTGCCTACGTGCCCTACTAGTTCATCTAATCAAGTTGGTTTAGCAATGGAGCGACCCGACGCCGCTAAGACTGAGAGGAAGGTCAGGAAGATCCGCGCGGTACAACAATGATCGAGCTGACACGAGGTTCCCCCATTGGCAAATTGACACCTGGTACACGGTAAGTTATGGTTTGCAAACATGGTAGGAACGATTCAAGGAACGATTAACCTCTTATCAAAGTTTCAAAACCTGCAATATTTTCAAGAAATAGGACAGGATTGTGTGACTCCTATGACATTTCAACTTCTTTTTCGAGCATTCAGAAAAATACGAGGCCGATAATCGACTGAGTTTTGTATTTTTATTTGACTGAAAACTGGAGAAGAGTTCGGACACTGGCAGGCGTGTGATGGGTATTATTCTTTTTTGTTTTACATTACAATTATCTTCTTTAAGTAAATTAGCATGAGATAAGTAGTTAGTAAGGCCTAGTAAGGGCTGATCTTGTCACAGCGCGCCTCTGTCGTCCACAACCGTTCTACCAATCACCGTCCCAATACACCATTGCTCGGGATTAAGGGATCAAAAGCTGGCACCTCCCCGAGTGAATTATTGCGATAGGCCATTGTCTATCTCTGCTTCACACCCCCTCCAACTCTTCCTGGCTCCAGCCCCGTCCAGAAGCTGCTGCGGCCTTACCGCCAGATGGTTCGCACACGGACAATACTTCTGTTCCATTAATTCTCAGCTCAATACCCCGTATCTTCACCCCCCATTCCCCATTTTGAGCTGTAGCAGCAGTTCCGTGGTTGTTCCGTGTTATACAACGATCCCTTGATATTTGGAGACCAAATATGCAGCCTTTGCTTATGAAACGTCACCCTGGAACTATATTCGGCGAGCAAGCAGGCGTAATGGCTGTATATTACGGCACCTTGTCTGACGAACAACCTTGAGATCGGGGTCACCTGGCGCTGTAAGTGCAGTCCTCTCATCATGCAGTCCGCCTTAGCTCACATGTATATGCTCCCATTTTTAATCCTTAGCAATGCCTCTTCACGCGTCCATCCCATACCTACCTTTCTTCGGACATTCTACCGTCAACGATGCCCTCCTTTTTTCTCTGCCCTTCCTCTCCCTATCGTATGCACTGCAGCGGACGTTCTCAAACTGTCTCCATGCAGGCCAACCTCACTCCAGTAGGTACAATCCTTGCGGAACAGCATGAATTTCACCGACTTCCTCATTGGGCTCGCCGCGCTCCTACAGACTATGTTTGCCGTTCATGCGGGTAGCACGAGCAATGCCCAGGCGGCGCCGAGTGCAAAGTGTTTTCAGAGCTGCTCTGACTGTGCGACGTGGTGCAGTGTCACTGGGATGAGAGAGGGAACGGCTCTTCAGCCAGCTCAGCTTGTTTCAACGCTGCCTGCCTTACAACCAGACCACGGCCTACGCGGTACCCTCTGTATCGCCCTTCCCACTTGTACTTATTGTAAGGACTCGACTCGGTGACAACGCAGACTTTTCCTTTCCTTCGATTTTGGTTTTTCAATATTCGTAATCGGATTCGCATTCACATATAAGTTACATGGTGTCAGTTGCCTTTCAGTAGGGCAGCACTTACACGAGAGTAGGAAGGCAATAACAGTGCAGTGAGGAACACCCGAAACTGTGTGTTCGATCTCAATTTGAACTTTCATAAGTTACCTTGTGAGCTACGAGTGATCCGGCAATCACAAGGGCACCCGCCCATGGCCTGGGTACGAGTTAAGATAGGGGAGAAGGAGGCCGAAATGGGGAAGGCAAGACTACAGGACCGTGATCGCCGCCGTATCGCCTGTCATGATATTGCGTAATGGCGAAGGCTGAGCATTGAGCGCTGAACAACCATGCACCTGCAAATATTCACTCATCAGCAATGATCACTGCATGAGAGCCGTGATGGCACTAGCTCTATAATTAAGCGCGCCCTTCAATATGGCGAACATGTCAATGCAGTGGGCGATTACGCTGTATTCAAAAGGCCGTCGTGGCTGGGTCGTGCAGGTTTCAAATTTCGCCATCGAGCAAAGCGTCCTACTCCGACTTGTATCGATAATGTCAAAGTAAAGCATGGTGGTGAGTGCGTGAGGCCCTGCCACACTTGGCAATTCAAGCGATGGCGATCCATGAAAATGCCGACTCGGATGGGTTACGACTTCCTTCCTTGAATCTCCTGTGGCTTCAGCTAGTTGGGGTGTGGCTGGTACCCTCTTTCTATGACAGAGGATGATGGTGGGTCACGGTCAGGAACGTTTTCCAATAAGCCATGCCTCAAACTGCGTAGTATATCCTAGTCGTTCGTCGGTGCAAGAAAGATAAACGTCAACCACAAGACTTGTTCAACAAGAATCTCACCGTTGCAGCTGGCAGATTTTTTACTCTACAGTTAACTTCAAGGGAGACAAAAAGATCGGAGCAAAAACTTCCTCTTTAAGATACAGTATGACCTCTGGCACCCGCAGGGCGGTGCCCCGGGCCCACTCTAGACGCGACTTTTAAGTTACAGTACATCGAACCTCCCCAACCGAGACCAACTTCGTTTATATATCTCTTGTGACTTATCTCACTTCTTCTCTTGGGTAGATACTCTCACAACTCGCACTACACCGTGACCTTCGCTGGGACAATGCTCCACTTTCTGGTTCGTCCATCGCCAACTTCTACTTGATTGTTGACAATAGGTAAGCCACAATGGACAAACTAGACTCAGTATTGGCGCAAAGATGCGTGCGTGTGGGCGCAAAGATGGAGTCCATGACGCCTGCGGTATATGGCCTCGAGGCGGTGCAATGATGCTCCTCAGAACTTGAAACGCTTCTATGTTTGCTAGATGATCCTAGTATCAGTAACTTAAAATTGGGTAAAAACGACAGCATGGTGCCGTGAGGCTCTTATGCCAAGCTCTATGCGTGTTCTTCCTACCTTGTTGGAGTCAACTATTAACCAACGGAAGATCTGGAGACGATACCAAAAATACATCACAGTTGCTATGCTATAGCCTTTCGAAACAGTAACTGCAGAAGGCTAAGGTTAGATGTAAGTCACGGTCGGCTTTGACATGAATTTTCGCCAGGCCCTTATGATCAAACAGGCCCGGGTTGGCCCAAAGAGCCTACTAGTTCCAATTGTAGTCGGTATTGGTACTGGATGCGGGAGGATGTGTATGTGAGATGGCTCATGGCGTAACACGAGTCTGAAAACGAGGTGAGGAAGTGATGGTTGCATCAGCATCTTGGCCATACAATTAAATTACGTAAAGACCTCCACACAGATCAAGTTGCCATGCCGTCGGCCTACATAGCGGCTGCAGCAAATGTCCACTACTATAGTACTTGGGAGTCTTCTGGAGCGAGGAGCGTTCTTTGCCCCATACTTGATCGCACGCTCAGTCAACGCAACTCCATTTCACCGCTATGTCAAATAGCAGCGACTCTGATGCTCTTGGCCTCTATTCCTATGATCAATACAAAGTAGCTGTGTACAACAACCTTTTTACTGGCATCGTATATGGTGAGGGACAAGAGAGTCGCCATTACTCGTCTGATTTCTGAGCCATTTTATCCCGCATATCATCACAGGTGCCTATATTGTACTCTACGCTACCTCGGTCTACGTCCTCCTGTAAGTCGTGGCTTTCGAAGAAAGGATAATACAAGCTTATAGATGATGGCTTTCAGGAGAAAACCGGGTTTCACTTCGTCTCGGCCTAGGATGTTCATGTTTGGAGTGACTACTTTCATGTTCACCTCGGGAATCATCGCACTAGTACTAGCGACAACCATCGCGTTTCAGGACATGCGGTCAAACCTCGAGCAAGTTATTGATTTAGGGCCTTCACCGCTTGTCGCCTATTCAAGTTATGGTTGGGGGTCTATTACACGCCTGATGGTGCGCTTTCACGATGCCTTCATACCGTCTGTTTGACTCATTCCATGGCTGTTCAGTATATTCTATGCGATATTATCTGCGCCTGGCGCACAGTGATTCTCTGGAATAGAGACAAGCGCGTCATCGCCATCCTTCTCATCTTCATCCTTGGGACCACAGGTAAGTTACAACAAGGGAATCCCTCACAATCGTCATACTGTGCTCATCTAGAACCATCACTCGCAGGGGCTGCTGTGTTAACCTTTGAGATCGGGGCAGTGGGTGGTGGGACGACACCTGTAGCCTTTGACATAGCCATGGTTGGCCCAACACTGGGAACTAATCTGCTCTCCACCGGATTGATTGCCTGGAAGGCTTGGTACACTCTTCTCGCGTTCGACCACACATGACTATCTCTGACCCATGTCGCCGGCCTAGGCAACGGCGCATCACAGTAAGGAAACACTTATTTGAAGGAAGCGGATTTGTGAGGGTCGATAGGGTCTTTGCTCTGCTCATCGAGTCCGGTCTTATTTATTGCTGCATTTGGGTATGTCTCACCTCTGGAAGCGTCAATGCTCCGGGAAGGTTTCACCAAGCTATTGCAGATTTTCTACATGATCTCGTTGTTTGGCGCGTTACCTAATCCAGGTTTCACTCTTATGGCTTTGGTCTCGGTGAGTGCTGCATATGTGTCTTTTCTACTCAATCTCTGGCACTGAATACCACCCTAACAGGGTTTATATCCAACGCTCATTATTATCCTAGTTAGCGTGCAAATGAGTCCAGTCGAACACTACTCGACACACTCAACTGGAATGAGGTTCGCAAGTGGGCCAGCACTCGGACCGTCCACGGATGGCAGCATGCCACGACCCGTGGTCTCGATTCATCGCGAGTACACGATCGACTTCGATACGCAAATTCCATCTACGGCTATAAAGGCCTCTGACGTGCAACAGAGCCTCTTGCCGTGACTATCGATGAAAGGTGCTGATGATTGTCGCCCTCGTACTGTTATGCTGTATTGAAAGGAAACCTTCAATTTTGAAATAGTTCGCGATATCTCTTCACGGGTGTTATGGCGCATGAAAAGTTCATCAACTGCATCGGCTTCTGTTACCCGCAAAACCTGGGCTATTGTAAGGACAGCACGTACGTGCAACACACGTTACACCGTCAATCGCCACCGTGCCACCGCTCAGCACTCTCAGCTACATCGGCCTCGTTTCCCAGTCTCAGTATCATCGGTCTGCTCTTGCATCGTTAATGCCATGTCTGCGTTCACGCTTTACTGTATTCTCCTGTGGCTCCAATGCACTGTAACTTCCTGCTTGTCTCTCCGTGTCGTGTGGCTCCCTCTTCATGTGTTTAAGTCTCGGTCTCTTAGTCTCGAATATATCCATCTCTTTCTCCCTCTCAACTCTGTGTGTTGTCGCCTTCGTATCGTCGCTACCTACGCTAAGTACGAACGTCGCACTCGAGCCAAATCTGCCTAGCGTCTCGTGCCCTACGTATATCGACAACTCATTGTCTCCTCTTCTGTCCGTCTTCCCTGGAGCCGATACTCCCATAACTCGCACTACGCCTTCACTATATTGATACATACTCTCCCAGTTGCTTTCCACATCGTCTCAAGGGACCAGCTACTTACTCAGTACAGCCTGAGGTTAATTATTAACTTATATCAAGTTTTGAAACTCTGGCGTTTCCGCCACGTGGTTGTCATTGTCGTTACGCGCCCATTCCAGGCCGAGTTGTAGGGCAGCTCGTGGACCCGCCGATTCAAGCCGACGTAGTCGGATGGGAGTGGCCAGAGAGAGCTCGGCTTGCATATCATGAGGCCGGTCGTGGGGACGATGTCCTGCGCAGCTACCAAGCACTCAGTCGGCTGTAGGAGATGGGGGGAGTGGTATTGAACCAAGTCAGTTTTGAGGAAGACGCTCGGGGACGAGTGTGGTGAAAATCGCACCAGCGCGAGATGAGTGCGCCGCCTGCGGGCGGCAGATACCGGCAGTATACCAGAGTCGCGGACGACCTGCAGAAAGGCGAGGGCAAGCCCACGCTGGCGGTGTCACCGCCGACAACGATGTGGCTCAGTTTGACGCGTCGGTGCGCAGCTCCTGGTAGGAACTCGATTAGGAAGAAGGTCACAGTCTTGCGGGGCGCAGGGGAAAGATGCAAGCCGATACTTCGACGCTATAGTGCATGCACTTGTCAACACAGTGCTGACACACGCGCACACTTCGAACCCATCTCACCAAACACGTGTCCGTGCATCTGGCACGCATAGCACAGGATCGTATACCTGCGTCTTCCTGTCCGTGTGAGCCAGCACTATCCCCTTGCCCACGTGCAATGCGGCGTACCTTTTCCTGATCGGGTCCGCAAATAGCACAATTCAGATATCCTGGTCACCGGTTCGTAGACGCAAGAAAAATATAATTTGAGCCACAAGACTTGTTCAACACCTTCACGCAACAGGGGGAGAAAAATGAGAAACAAAAATGGGCGCCCTTCTTCCTATGGTCTGACCGGTATGACCCCTGGCACCGCTGGCTTTTATCATTTGACCTCATCATGATTTTCGAGACTGTTCGTCTCAGACCTCGCAGCTTGAACGCCGGCTCGCTCGCACATTGCACCTGGCTGATCCCGTTACGTTCCCTGCGCGATCCGAGTCTCACTCACCGAGACCGACTTCGTATCACTCTCGTACCTCACTTCCTCCCATGGGTTCACGCACTCACTGCACAACTCGCGCTGGTACGCATACACTGGGACAATTCCCTACTTTCTGTTGACTTCAGGTAAGTCACAACGGACAGCTAGGCTCTGTTTTGGCGTAATGATGTAATATCTAGCCCCTGAGGCCTTAAGGCGGCGCAAATTTGTGCACACCTCGAAACTTGGGGTGCGTCGATCAGTGTTAGATGATTATAATTATAGTACGATTGAAGACGACAATACACCATGACAGCATGTAATTGACAGGTGCCGTGAGGCCCTGATGCCAAACGCCTCCCTCCCAGCGATGGGTGGATTCAATTAGTAAACGATCATCCAACGGATGATCCGGAGACGACACCACGATTACACTGCGGTTGCTATGATATATCCTTTCGAGACAGTAGCTGCTGAGTGAGCTTAGACGTAAGTCGGCTTTGGCACACATTTGAACGAGACCCTTATGATCGAACAGGCCGGGGTTGGCCCAAAGAGCCATGGAGCTACTATTTCCAATTGAACTCGGGGATGAGCACTAAGCGCTGAGAAAGTGATGTTTCTTCAGGCGCAGCGCGATGCGGCGTCTGGGTCATACAATTGAACGACGTAATGGCCTCCACACAGATCAAGTGGCCATACAATCGACCTGTCAGCGCCTCGCTCTAATAGCCGCTGCAGCAAATGTCTACTGCTGTATTTAACAATCATCGAGGACTGATGAGCGTTATTTATTTTCCCCATCCTTGACCGCACACTCTGATCTGCACTATTTCGCCGCCATGTCCACTAACAGCAACTCAGATTCTCTCGACCTTGGTTTATTTTACTATGATTACAAAGTGGCTGTGTACACCACCCTTCTTACCGGCATCGTATACGGTGAGGGATGAGATGCTCCGAGTCGCCGTCACTCGTCCAATGCCTGAGTTATTGCACCCCGCATGCAATCACAGGCGCCTACATCTTACTTTACGCTACCTCGATCTACGTCCTCCTGTGAGTCGTACTTTCGAAGGAAGGACGATGCACGCTTACAGTGGATGACATTCAGAAGAAAACCGGGTTTCACTTCGTCTACAACTAGAATGTCCATGTTTGGAATCACAACTTTCATGTTCATTTTGGGAATCATCGCACTAGTGCTAGTGACAACAATCATGTTTCATCAAACGCAGTTAATGTTGTCATTCTTCGATTCGGCTAGTGACATGTTCAAGGATATGTCCTCAATTATCACCTATCGTTTTGTTTGGGCAGCTATTACACGCTTGATGGTGCGCTTACACATTGCTTTCATGATGTCTGTCTGACTCAGTTCAGTATATTCTATGCGATATTGTCTGTGCCTGGCGCACGGTGGTTCTCTGGAACAGAGACAAGCGCGTCATCGCCATTCTTCTTTTTTTCATCCTTGGGACCACAGGTACAACAAAATTATCCTTCACAACCATCATTCTGTACTTATCTGGAACCATCGCTCGCAGTTGCTGCCGGGTACTCTGTTAGCCTCGAAAAGGAAAGTTACCTGACAGGTCAAGTTAAAAAGCTTGACCTAATGACGGTTTGCCCAACACTGGGAACTAATCTGCTCTCCACCGGATTGATTGCCTGGAAGGCTTGGTACGCTCTTCTCGTGTCCGACCCCAGATGACTATCTTTGACCATGTGGCCGGCAAAGGCAACGACGCATCTCAGTAAGGAAACACTTATTTGAAGGAAGTGGATTTGTGAGGGTCGATAGGGTCTTCGCTCTGTTCGTCGAGTCTGGTCTTATTTACTGCTGCATTTGGGTATGTCCTGCTTCTGGAAGTGTCAATACTCGGGGACTCGAGAGTTCACAGCATTATTACAGATCCTATATTTGATCTCGGCGTTCGGAGTGTTGCCTTGTCCAGGTTTCACTGTCATAGCGTTTGTCTCAGTGAGTACTGCACATGTGTCTCTTCTACATAATCTCTCTGGCACTCAATACCGACTTAACCTAGGGTTTGTATCCGACGGTTATCATCATCCTCGTTGGCATAAAAATGAGCCCAATCGATTACTACTCGACCCACTCACCTGGAATGCGGCTCTCAGGTGGGCCAGCACTCGGACTGGCCAAGGATAACAGCATCCCACAACACGTGGTCTCGATTCATCGCGAGTACGTGAGCGACTTCGACTGGGATACGCAAATGCCATCTACGGTTATGAAGGCCTCGGACGAGGAAAAGAGCCTCTTGCCGTGACTATCGATGAACGGTGCTGATGATGTCGTCCTCGTCCTCTTATCCCATATTGACAGGAAACCTTCGATTTCGAAATATTTCTTCTCCGGTGTTAGCTTTTATACCCAAAATCCGGGCCATTGCAAAGACAGCACGGGCGTGCAGTGTATGTTACACTCTCAACCGCCACCGCTCAGCACTTTCGGCCACATCTGCCTCAATTCCCAGTCTCGGCGTCATCGGTCTGCTCTCGGATTGTTAAATTCATGTCTGCGTCCACTCTTTACTGTACTATCCTGTGGTTCCCATGTACTGTGACCTCCTGCATGTCTCTCCGTGTCCTGAGGCACCCTCTTCATGTAGTATTTAAGTCTCAGTCTCCTGGTCTCGAATGTATCCCTCTCCTCCACTCTGTGGGTTGTCGCCTTCGATTGTTGCTACCAACGCCAGGTTCGAATATCGCACTCGAGCCGAAGCTGCCTGGCGTTTCGCGTGCTACATATATCGACATGTTGAACGACTCATTGTCCCCTCTTCCGGGTGTATGTCTTCCCCTTGGGTTGATAATCCGGCAACTCGCACTACAACTTCACTATATTGATACATACTCTTTCCACATCGTTCCCAGGGACCAGAGCCTGAGATTATTCATTATT